>CAJNIZ010025557.1:236707-344434 GCA_905231905.1 Symbiodinium pilosum
GGTGGCTGAAACCGGGTTTTTCCTTGAACCTCAAGGCCTGCGTTTCTCATACAGAATTAGCCTCAAACCTCGAGCCTGCTGCCCACGATCTCACAATTTACCCTGCAGCTCTTCCACTCCTCAAACCACACCTCATGCTTGCGGACCTATGCTTGAAAGAGTGATTCGCCAACACGCTATAGCAAACAAGTGCCCCACTTTGGGTGCCAGACAACTCTTTCAGCAAGTGACTGCCCCCATGTAAGTCCTTCTACTTAAGATGTCCTACCAGCTCACCATGTTCTCTTCAGGCTCATGAGGGGTTGGTGACATCGTCCACTTGCAATCCACACGTATCTTTTCTACACTGGGTTGGTTGCATGACTAGAGCGTGCATCAAAATCAAAGTCTCATTGACTCCTTCTCATTTGATGTACTTTCCAATGGAGACCCCACATGCCTGAAAGTAACAGCCTCTTAGAGACCCCACGTTGTCCCAACTGCTGTGGCCCAAGCAAGGCAAATTTGGAGCAGGGCCGAAAAGTCCAAACTGCTTGAAATCCTGGCTTGCAAAATTGGTGTTTCAGGCTGTGGGGCTGCTTCTGATGCGTTGGCCTAAGGGGTTTAGGATTTTCGGGTGAGATGGGCCATAGACCTGCCATCTGAGTCACCAACAGCAACACCCGGAACACGAGGCCCAAGGAAGCGTTTCGATGCACTGCTAGTACTCCTCCTCCTCGTCGTCGTCGTCGTCGTAGAAACTAGTAGTCATAGTAGTAGTTCTTCGCAAAGCCTTGAAGTCATGAGGTAGCCCCTTCTCCTGTTCCCTGCAGAAAACCACCAACAAGATGCCCTCGGCTTAAACAATCCTGACAAACACTCGGTGCCATTAGTCCGTGAGGTGGCGCCTGTTCTGACAAGCAAGCCCATTGCTTGAAACTCTACACCGCACACCGTAAACCGTGGGTCCACTCAAGGATGAAGCAGCCAAGTTAAGCCACGTTGAATAAGACCCCACAGTGCCATGCTCTATTTCGTGATGTGTTGCACGGGTGCCACTGTTCAGGGCCCACAAGCATGAAAGACCTTGAAAAGCTACAACTGCCCCTCACTCCCAAACAAGTCGTACAGAGATTGGTTTCCCTCCTCAGATACATCGTGAGAAATGTCTTTGTGAACTATGGGCCCAAAGTAAGAACCAGCTTGGAGCCATCATCCGCACTTCAAGCTTTATGAAGCCGATAGTAACTATAATATTGCTGGGCTGTTCCCCTTGAAAGCCTGACCTCGCTTTCGAGCAAGTTCATGCTCTTGGCGAATTTGCCCAAAGGATCCTTCGCTGTGTCAGAGTGACCTGCCCGGCTTCAGCTTTCAGGATTTCAGGGCAAGGATTTGAAGAGTTCAAGGCTGAGGTGATTCGCAACATGATGGACTTTTTGGCTGGATATCAAGAGGCTCCAGAGGAATGATGGATGTCATATTCTGATGCAGCGGACTCAGACGGGGATTGGGGATTGCATTCTTTCCACACGGCTCCGCTGCAATGAGTGCAGTGACTGGCAACATGGGACCGCTAGCTTCACCGGGACACTGTAGAGAACGACGGCGCTCGTGCTGACAGTTTGGAAGGATCTGCCACCAGTCTCTCCTGAGGCCCAGAAACCCGAAAGATGAAGTGCCTTAGTCTGCCTTTCCTTCTTGGCACAGAGTGGACCCCAAACCATGGCAATTCCTAGCGGCAAGGCAACCAGGGTGAGGGTAGAGAATGTTGGGCAGGCCACGAAGCGTGAAGGGTTGAGGGCTAGGGGATACCAGAGAGGGCTGCACGGGAACATAAAAGTTGCTTGCCAAAGCATCTTCACTGGCAATCCTCAAAACCAATACATTGCTATACTGGTGCTTGAAAGGGACAGGAAAATTCATAAGAATATAACCTGTATGCGTGGATTCTAGGCTATTTCTGAGGTTGCGGATCTGCTCTGCTGAAAATGTAAACGGTGAAGTCCAGAGCACGCAAAAGAAACACTCGAGAAATGCTGAAGCCCTTCAGATACGGCGTGATGCCTGCCGGCTTCTGTAGCATGGCCTCGGAAGATAGGTGTGTGGAGGATAGGATGACGGAGTTGAGAATTTGTTTGAGGGCTTAAGCGAGTAGCGTTTAATGCTCAGGGGCTCAGGGTTTGAGTCAAGGATTCTTGGCTTTCCAACTTGAAACTTCAGAATGGCATGCGAAAGGGGACGAAGCAGTAGAGCTGAGAGTTTGGGAAGTTCAGGTTTTCAAGTCCCAGGATCCCCGGCTTGAAGCTAACGAGCTTCGGTGCATGCAGTCAGGGCCAAGGATTCGGGGCATGCAGCTTTGCACCCTGCAGCGGTCTCCTGCACGGACAAAATCCCGAGCCTATACCAAAAGGCCGGGATGCCCCGTATGAAGACACCCCAATTGCAGCACTCCTTATGGTGAGCGCCTGAAAGTTGGAAGGTGCTAAGCGGAGCGCTTGGGCCGGTATCCAATCTTCCAACTTTCGGTTTTTCCGCGGTCCGAGGAATTTGCTCAAATAAGCAAGAACCACCATAGTACTTGTCTCCAATGAACCCGTGGATGACAGTAACCCTACACAGATCCCGCGGAGGATACCTTAGGTGGACCCCCCACCCTGTAACAGTGACTTTCAGGGACAGCAAGGATTATATTAGGGTCCTTACAGGGTAGGGGGTCCACCTAAACTCTAAACCCCGAATAGTAGACTCTTTTTTCTTTCCCGTTATCCCTATTTCGCCCATGATAATGTAGTAGATGCCATTTTCTTTTCCATTGTCCCCATACCACTATTACAGGGTGGGGGGATCCTCCTAAACCCTAAACCCTAATCCCTAAACCCTAACTCTTAAACCCTAATCCCTAAACCCTAATCTGTAGTCCCTAAACCCTGACTCCTAAACCCTAATCCCTAATCCCTAAACCCTGATTCCTAATCCCTTATCCCTAAACCTTTTCCAGTATCCTCCTTAAGGAGACCCTGTCTCAGCCTCAGCTCCCCACCCGGTCATGGCTTGATGGAACTCGGCTGGTAAGTGGGGACCAGTGCGCAGGCCTCGCTCAAAGGTCGGGCTCAGGATGTACTATATGGGCATAAATCATTCGCAATAGCATTTTGAGGTTTATCTGAGGTACCCCAGATCATAATATTGGTAAGAATTTGGGCCCCTAAGATAAGTAGATGCAAGAGAATCAACCCCAAACTACGCAGTCTCAGGTTCGACATGGACTTTTTAAGCCGACTGCTTGGAGTAACTGCTCCACGGGTAGGATCACCCCATTATAACATAGCCCCAACGTGGCCCCTTTTTGCTCATGACTGCCAGCAAAGAATATTTCAATACTCCGAACGCTCAGGCCAAATCACCATATCCGGTGCTTGAGGTCCAAGATTTGCAGGCAAGAACAGCTTCTGCACTCACAACCGAATCCTACTAAACACAAGTCGAAAATGAGATTCCGTTGATGAGCACCTGAAAGCGGGTTGGAAAGCTACTTGCGGAGCTCTTGGTCCCAAGCTACCGCACCCGCACTCTTATTGGGGGCGTGCTACTTGTTCTGTATGAAATTACCGACATTTCTGAGGATGCAAAACAAGTCCCAAAACTGACACAAGTACCTCTGAAAGACGGGAAACCCACACCCCAAGCCCTAGGCCCACAAACCCCGAAACCCCCAACCCTACTGCACCCAGGCTCAAATCCAGAGACGTGCATCAGTGCCTCGGCCTGCCATCCTGAGATAGGCCAGCATTGCCTGTGAAGAGCTCAATAAGGTAATAAAAGCAATAATAGTAATAGTAATTAATGGTAATGGTACTTAATGGTAATTTATAGTCATTAACAGTAATGGTAATTAATGGTAGTTAATAGTAATTTAAAGTAATTTATAGTAATTAACAGTAACCAATGGTAATTAATGGTAATACAGTAGCGGGAGCAATGTAGGTTACGGCTTTGGGCCTTTGTGCTCCGCAGCTAGGCTCCACGCTTACGTGGTACAGCGAGGGGTCTGGGATCTAGGAGGCAAGATATTGTAGTGCGTGCTCTGGGGTCTTTGCGCTGTATATCCTGCAGCACAAAAACTGCTGCTCTCATAGTCCTGAAACAGGCCTTGAAAACTGTTGTTTGCATTGGAGCGCTCGTTTGGTGTGATATACGGGGTTCCTAAGATCTCCCATGATCCCCAACTCTCTCCACTTTTACTACTTGCATCTAAAGGCCCAAACAGGCACAATCCCAATCAGATTATATCCTTACGTAAAGCCCGAAATCTCCGTCCTTCATGGCAGGTTCACGAGTCTACAGATCGGGTTTACGGGCTTCCGTAGGTTTCAGGATCTGGGACTTCCGGTCTCAGGGAAGGATGCCGGCCTATGCATGAGACGTCGGCCAGGGTCTTCCTGGCCTCCGGAGATAAGCCGCTCCTGACAGCCGCGGTGGCAAAATCTGATGAGCTGATCTAAAGAGCTGATCAGAGAGTACTGTCTGAGTACCGTCTTTCTGGGGTCGTATCTTGGAATTTCATCCAATACCAAATGCACACAAGGACATCGAAAAGAAGCCATGGTTTCATGAGATAGAACCAATCATATTGCAATGCATTGTGTTCGTGCGAGTTTCCCTGCGATAATTAGTTAGAAAGGCGATGATAGATCACTTAGCAAGTAATGGGAAAAAGAGACTCTACGCGCATTCACGCGGGATATGTACATCCCGCCTGTCACGGAATGCTCAACAAGAATGAAAGCGCTACCAACAAAGGGACCATCAGGGATTCTATGCTTTCGGGTATAGAACTCGGGAAGTCTTCTCAACTGCTCAGAGGGGAGCTGGGGAAGCCTCTCTGCTCAGTTGGCATCAAGCTCCGTGCCCGTGCCCTCATACTTCCTAATTCCTCCCTTGATTCAACCAGCCCAGCCACACAGCACCAAAACCCCAAACAGCCAATACTCAAGGCAAATAGCTTCAAGCCGTAAGCCTAGAATCCTCAGTTTCCAAAGCTGCCTGTTCGGGTCTGCAGCGACATCCGCCGCAAGCGCCACTTCTTTTAGCGCCTGTAGACTTAGACGGGTACAATCCAGGGTTTAAGGGTTTGAGGTTTAGGGGCTGCTATGGGGAGAACCTAGTTTGGAGAAATACTGAGAGGGATGCGGATGGGAATGTGCATGGGGATGCGGACTATTCACGTGAGGGCTCCCAAAAAACTGGCAAGCATGGCAAGCAGCACCAAAACACTGATGGGGATCTCATGTGCATGAGCAGAGCAGAGCGCTATAAACCCTAAGCAACTAGGCCGAAGTTTCGGAAGATTTCTGCTGCAATCCTGACGTCATGGGTCAGAGGTGGAATTACGCAATTGAATCTTGAGGGGTCTTCCAAGACATGCTTCAAGCATGACACTGGGATCCGCCTAAGGAGACCTGAATTTGAGAGAATCCCAACAGCTGAAGTCAAAACCGGAATCAATTCCAGTAGAGGCCTGTCGAGCCTGTCGGTGCAGCCGTGCCTGCGCAAACAACGCTCAAAACCATCCGAGACTGTTAGAACCGGTATCACATCCAAGATACGTTGACTAAACGCTGAACCCTAAGGGGTTTCCATTTCATGCTCCATGTTCTTTTCCATTTCATGTCTTGTTGTTTTCTATTTGATTTTCCATTCTAGGCACCCCTCCCTGCCACTTCCCTAATACTTAGGTGCGGCCATGTAGGGAGGCATCAGTTACATAGCATTTAGGGTCCAAGGCCCATGTTAGAACTCATCTTGAACACAAATAGGGCTGCTGATCACCACAGGTAATCTGTTGAGACAATTACTACATGCCTGCCCAAAATTGCGATCAAAGGCGGTGTTCTTATGGTAAGGATCCTGGTATTCTGAAGGTGCAAGCAATGCTACTTTGAGCTACAAGCATTCGGAAGATCAGGCAGGAAACTTTGACCGATTCACCCGTGCCACACAAACAAAGGATAATCATGCTTGCGGCATGCCCTATGCAACTGAAAACCCTCTGAAGTATACCAAAGAGCGAGATTCTTTCCCAAGCCTCAAGCTCTACGGCTGGAAACTCCAAGCGCTCAACCTCTCGGCCCCCAACTTCCCACAAGTGGTGTGTGTGTGTGTGTTTGTAATTTTAGCTTGTGTCGATTGCAGGAAAAGGGTCCATACCAAAGATTCGCTACCAGAAGACCATGCCCTAAATGATGGGAAGTCGTTCAATCTTAGATAGGGGATGCGAGACGGGGATTCCCGCTGGCCGCAAGTCTATAGCATTCACCACCACCAACTGTATGAGCCCCAACCCTTAAACGCAAAACGCCAAGCCTCTGTTGGTGTCAGGGACATCCTTGCCGTGAGCTCGGAGATTCAGGACGTGAAAGATTAGACCCGTGCGTCCAAGTGGTGTATGGGCATGTACCAGCAATATCGTGTTGGGTTTGCGGCTCGGGTTGAGACTGTGGATCATCTTTGCGCTAAAGTCAGCAAAGAATGGGTGGCCTTAGGCTGAGAACCTTGCAAATTCTTGTAAAGGCTGAAGCATCCACATTCGGTCCCACTCAACTCCTGCCTATTGACATACCATGTGGCTATATGGCATGGTGAGCCCCCTTCGCGTGGACACTGCCTAAATGCTCCTTTTGAGGCGTTAGAACCCATCTTGAGGCTAGAATCTTCAAAGGTTTCGGGACCTCACTCTTACAGGGACAGGCCGACTAACGCGGCCCAAGAAGATGAAAAGCCCAAGGCATAGCTCTAGACACACACGCCCTGAACAGGGACAAAAAAAAAAAACATCCTAGAGTCCAGGCTATGCAATACCATGTCCGACTCCAAGCCTATGATTCTGCCAACCACCCTCACCGCTACTGCATACACAAAAAACGCACCGCAACTGCCAGGAGAACTTGAATCTATCACGTTGACGGTCATGCCGAAGAAGATGATGATGATGATGAGGATGATGAGGATGACGATGATGACGACGATGATGATGATGATGATCACGGTAACGGTGACGGTGCAGGTGAGCTTTACAGTGGCGGTGGTGGTGCCGGCGACGGGCGGTCGTGGCGCTGGCGGCCGTTCTGGCATGCTTTGTGCGCTGTTATGGTTGCTCCTGAACTGGCTGACACGTCTGGCGCCTCGTCCATGTGGCATGTGGGCCACTCAGCTCAGCTTTCAGAGCCTGCGTGTAAGGATTCAAGGACGCAAGGCGCGAAGGGGTCTAGAGTCCAGGGTGCTCAAGTACAGTGCTCATCTCGGGCCTTGTTAGACTCTTTTTTCCTGCCAGCCTAAAAGCTCTACTGTACAACTTAGGGTCTCTGGTACATAGGATAAGGTCATCAAAGACACTGCCATGACAAAGGACGGTCTAGATGCTTAGGATCAGTGCTAGGCAAAAGAGGAAGCTGACGAGGTTGAACCCCACACGCCTGGCCTTTGCAGCCTCTGCCACCACTACACTGCCGACGACGGCAGGATTCCAGGTGCGAAGTGCGGTAGCCAAGTCTGTCACCAAATTTGGGGACTGTCTGGCTTTTGTACGGGATATGGGGATGACTTGCGAGATTTTCGCAGTGAGGATGCTAGACATGGACGTCTGTCTGCAGGTGCCTAATCAGCTGTACACCAAAATTGTTAGTACAATCGAGGACCGACTCATTTGGGGAAACTAGCCCATCCGTTCTGCCCTGCTTTGATGGGTGAAGCTATCTCTGCCATCACTTCCTGAGAACCACGGTGTAGGATTGCGTGCTGCCCTTTATATCTGACATTTCGACTTCTGAAGGTTCCTATAGGAAAATTTCGGAAAGAAGACTTAGAAGACTTAATCCCGCAGTCCCAAAAAAATGCAGGCGAGGATTTACAAAAAACCTTGCGTTTTTGAGCTTGAGGGCAACCCTAGATGTTGAAACCCAAAATTTTGACACCGCCCCTGACGTTGGTAGCCTATCAAAAATACCCTTACAAACTCTTCAATGGGATGGGTATCCCAATAATCCCGTCGAAATCTAATGCATTCCTGTCGGTCAGGCCTGCACCCGCAGCGTCAAATGCCGCAAGCAACCTAGAATGTACGGCCATTAGGAAGTTGTGGCTTATAGTACCTAGACAAAGAAACTCGCGTTTTCTCATAATTAGGGTGCGCAGGCAATTTTCTACGACTCTCTGTGGGCAAATACTGTAATTATGAGGTCCTAGACAATGAACAAACCATTTTAGGTAGCGAAATGTAGGGGCCTGAGGATTTGCAGCTTCTGGGTACGGCCCAGAAATCTAGAATGTCGTTCTCGTTTTCTGGGGTCAGCCCGGGGGCTTGACTGCAGCTTGCACTACAGATTCCATAGATTCCATAAGTTCTGAGGGGGACCCTTGGCCCTGAACCCATAGGAAGTGCCCTGCTACGCGCAAAACGCAAAGCGAAAGTGGACCTTTCTCAACTCGTACTGCACGCGATCGAAAATCTTGATCCTCCGCCTCACAGCACGAAAATACCCACGCCTCAGTCTCTAACTCATCGCTGCAGAACTCGTTATGATCCGTATAAGCCCCAGCAAGCAAAAGCTGAGGAAGGGCCTTGCACTTTACAGGGCGAGCGGCTGGCCAACGAAGCCTCTGTGACTGGGACATCTGGGCGCACCTGATTCGAATTCTCATCTTGAGAGACATCATGTTTCAGTTGTTGCTCACGGTCTCCGTCCTACGACGATGCATTGACCTTCTTTACAAAGCTCCCGCCTGGCAGCCCCCACATATCTAGATATAATGTAGAAGAATGAAACCAAAGGACGCACCACCTTACATAGGATGCTTGCTTGTCATCTTTCCTGGGCTTTCAGAACCTAGGGTTGGGATTCAAGGATCCTGAAGATTCCCCTTGTGGGGCGATGAATACAAACAGATTGCTGGCTGCGGGCTCCGTCTTTTGGATGGCGGGTACTCTTGTAGCAATGAGCCAAGATTTCTTGCTTCCAACTCCCACTCCCGCCTATTGGGTTGCATGGCATTTGCCAGGCTTCCACTGTCAATCGTAAACCGTGGAACCCTGAGTCACGCTAGAGCGTTCCTCAACTGGGTTTTGGATTGCAGGGGTTGACCTTGCAAATCATGGGACCTTCTGGCAACATCGCCGCAAACGCAACGGGAGGGAGCAGCAAGAAGCGCGCCATTGCCGTGCCATCGTCCCATTGCTGCTAGTTTGGATCTAGGCCTTGATAGGGCTTATGAGGCTTAGCCATTGCTCGATGCGGTGTCGCTGTGCTTAGAGTTTAGAATGTTGGTTCAAAGCATGGTGCTAACTATGCAAAACCTACAATCGACATCAGAGGCATTTCCAGAAATACTGTTCTCCTTTTGGACTATCCTCCTGGGAATGATCTCCGCCAGAAAGGATGCTGCATTTTCTGCACCCCCCGGATGGAGCTGAGGGCTTAGGGGCATCACGGAGTACAAGAGCTGGGCTGACTCTGGTCTTCGGTATTTGGGGGCCTTTGGGTTCAGGGTCAGGGCCTTGGCGGTTTAGAGTTTTAGGGTTTAGCCGCTTACGACTTCAGGGTCCTGCGCTTTCTAGAGCTTAGGATGGAGATTCACGCCTGCACTTCCGTCGCTGCATGCAATCCACTTACAAGAAGGACACCTCCAGACCTTGTTAATAAACTTCTTTTCCCGAGGTCTGCGCCTTCATGATTGTTGCATGATACGTGGTGATGAGCTCGTGACTTGGGTTGACTCCATGTAGAAGAAGGATATCTTTCATGGGGTTTCAGGTTTGTTTGGGGGAGGGTAGATGCCTTTTCAACATTGTCTTCTCAGGTCTGGGCTTGGGGTGATTTCTGAACTCCAGACAGAAAAAACGCGAGTCTGAGACAGTGCGGCATGGGTACTCCTCTTGGCAAGCCTCTTGCGCTGTTCTCTGTTTGAAGTATTTGGGAGTGCATCGGCATAGTCTTGGCTACTATCATGATAAGTCGCCACTTCCTCTGCGTTCTTGGGCCTGTGGAAGCAATAGACTCAATAGACAAACCAGACAAACTTCGGCATGTAGATTTCTCCTGTACCCTTCGGTGTCACCAGAATCGCAGACTGGGTGTGGAGTAGAATGGCTCAGAAGCAAGCACACTGGCATGAGCAGATATGGAGAAGGGCTGTCCCCTTACCTCACGTTGACGATTGCAGCTGCAACCAAGATGACTGCTGGACAGTTGGAAACCCAAGCCTAAAATGCAACGGTTTGGAGGAAGCTCATGCAAGATTCAGTCAGGCTCCTCTTGAAAATTCCTCTCCGAAACTCCTACTCCCAAGCTTGTACAGCTTCTGGGCACGCATCGCACATGGGGATGTAGGCCATGTCGAAGCAGATCACGAAGAGGCGGAGAACTATAGAGGCCTCAATTTCTCAGCCCCGCCACGTGCCCAACAAGATATGAAGGTCCTCTCTATACGAAACTAGATCCAAAATTTGGAGCAGAGCACATAAGCTAGAGCGTCGTCTGCCTCCAGATTGCTACAGAGCTACTTCAATGCGTAGGAGACAAATATGTGGCCGGGGTAACAAGTGAGACGCTCACCATCATCTACCTGGCGCTTAGGGAAAAGAGGAATGGAGTATGGAGATTGAACAGGAATGGTATAGGGTCTATTGTAGGGATCCATTCCCCAATGCCCGACTAAGCGTGGGTGCACAGCAGCTTCCCTTCTCAGTGCCAAGCGAGAAGGTACAGGCCAAAACGCTTCATCTCCACATCGTACCTGTTCACAAAAAAATCATTTCGGGACTCGCTTCGGAGAGACCGTGTGCCAGCCGAAGGAACTAGGAGCAATCGCAGACAGCAAGAACTGAGGTTCCAAACATCAAGGCTCCCCCAACGGCTTCCCCAACACGGACAACCACGACTTTAGCTAGTGGGGAATCTTAATCATCACAATTGCCGCAACCCCACCAAGGGCTGCCCAAAAATAGTAAACACAGATTCTTGCCACAGAATGGCTCATCATATTCTTGACTGGAATAATCCCAAAATGGAAGGTCAAGGTCCCTATCACAACACATTTAGGTGCATGGATTCTGGGAAGCCCCTCGCCCCACATGAAGTTTAGACTTGGAATGGCGCACCCGTGGTGCGCGGCATGGAAGCCCAAGGGATAGAAGATGATCCCGGAAAGAGTCATCTTAGGGAGGTTGGTTCTGGAAAAGGGGGCGTTCTTTGAGAAGTTATGGCTCCACGGAAGCTTGGAGTGTAGCGGCATAGACTCACATGGTTGCCAAAGATGGGGGAGGGCCGGGTGGGCTTTCGGCATCTAGGGCTTAAGAAGGGAGAGAGCAGTTGCCCCGCATGTGCGAGGCATGTCCAGTGCTTTGAACAGTGTCGGTTACAGGAAGTCCTTCATCCTTCATGGTGAAACAGGCTTGTTGAGGCTGGGTGGAACATATTGGAACGTCCTCCTTGACTATCTTCAAGGTGCACTGCCTACACCCCTTAAACCCTGTGGCCTACTTGTTGCTTCTTGCAGATGAGGGAGTCACTGAGCAATGTCTTCTGCAATCTTTGACGTGGCCTTTTCTCAAGATCATGGGCCACCACGGTGGAGTCCTTCGTCCTTGCAGAAAGGAATACATTATCATAGCAATGTAGGGGTGTATGGAAAGCTCGCAAAACAAAGAAATGCTGTGGCCTGACTTCGCATTTTTGGCGCCTAGGATAAAGGAATTAATGAACAGGCCTGTATTGCCTGGAAATCTGCCCAGAAAAAAGGCACGAGAGCTCAATTGATTTCAAGAAATCACACAGGCTGCAATCCCAGCACGCAAAGTGCCAAAACCTGAACCACCAAGCTCTGCAAACCCTGCATCCCAAGATCATGAACGCCAGGGCCTTGAAAATAAAAAGGCTGAAGCCACCAAATTGTAAGAAGCAAGCTGCGAGGTCTAGTCCGCAGCTCTAGGTTCCTGGAAATGAGAAATCGCCAGCAACTAATGGCCTGACAGCCGAATCCCCTTAGCGCAGCACCAAAGGCTCCATAATATGCGCAGTGGTATCCTGGCATCGACGGGGTGAAACCTACGATACACCAACAGATCCGATCAAACACCTGAAGCCCTGTTTTGCTCCAAGAAAACCGCGAACCTATTTGGGATTGTCCAAAAAATTGGGATCCGTCTTCGGCTCAATGAGAAAGATTGTCTTCTGGGGTAGATAAAACGACCCTCAATTGGTAAATGCTCCTTTAGGCATCGCTTGTATCAGAAGGACACTAGGTTGCTCAAGACCCCTTTTGAGGTTCCATGCTTGCCCTTGCAAGGTGAGTGGCGGAGCAGATCCCAATTATGATCCCCGTATAGGTCCCAAGGCTTTTGCTTTCATTCCCTCTCCCACTCCCCCGTAGACGACCTGTAAGTGCACTGCGTGGCTGTTGCTATAAGCCGGTGTATGTCCCCAGGTTTGGCCTGTTGTGATAACCACAACCCTTCACCCACGGAAAGCTAGCTGGGTCCCTATGCACTTCCTAGATAACAACTTCTACATACTTGGCGAGTCTTCAGATACCTGCTCTGCAAGCAGTTGCCAAGCCCAGATAGCCACTCCTGATGAACCTGAATGCATGGACGTGCATCTGAAGTAACTAGAAAACAGTTTTGGGATGGATGATATCATGACTCAAAGAAAGGAACATGCCGGAGTGTTATGAGGGAACAAAGTGAGCAAATGTTCAGCTCCTCACGGCTCCTCTACTTGCCGGCCTTCATGCCGAAGCAGGTGAAGACTTCGTAGCACTCGATGCCGTGGCAGGCATGGCCAGCCCTTGGCGAGCATGATGCGAAGCACGGGTTAGCAGGGTGGGTTGACAGGAATCTCTTCGTTCTCCACTGCTTCTTTTTGGATTTGGGGAGATGATTGCGGATGTGGCTTGAGGAGTTTTCGCTGAATTACAGGTTGGATCCCAGCGGCTTATGCCTCTTTTCAGGATTTCGACTGTCATCTGATGCATTTCAGGTGGGTGGACGTATCGAGGGATCCACATGTATTGGGCTCTGGGCTTGTGCAACCAAAGTTTGCAGGGCTTGCTCTGACCACAGACCTAACAACCCCTGCTATGAAACTCAGTGTCCCATAGAGTCCGCACATGAGAAATCTTCCTAGGCAGCATCGGCTCCGTCTTTTCACCTCAGCTGCGAGATCTGTTCGGCAACGTGCAACCATCTTGGCTGCACGCACAATGTCGGATTCTGCAAGTGCCCGCACATCAAAGCTTCTCTTGGTAGGCGCCATCTTTACTATTGCTGGTGCTAAGCGGAACAGGTCAATTTTCCATGGCCATGAGCATGATGTAGAACAACTGAATGACTCACGCCATCTTTCATGACACGCTGATAACGATGCACACTGTTGCTGCCACTGATTCACCTTACTCCTCTAGAAGACTCTCGCCCCGTGTGGCCCCAAAATTACCATGTAGCCCTGAAAATGGTTCTCCAAGAGGGCATATGATTTTCAGAAGCATCTACATTTCCGACCCTGACGCACACGCAAACTGGACCGGACCTTATGCCGATTTTCTAAACTCTAAACGCCCAAGCCCGGACAGAGAACTTGTGGTAGTGGCCTTAATCTCTACGCGAAACCTATACCCGAATACCCATTTCCGAGTCGAAGCTCTGGCTGCATCATGCAAAGCCCACACCCTTGAGGCATCAAGCCTGCGGCGCCCCAAAACGAATGTCATGTGGCGAGTTATGTACTGGGTCCTCCAAGGTCAGTGAGAGCAACCCTTAAACCCCCAATCTCGCTCGCAACTTCGCACCTTGCACTGCTGGTGAACTGGTGGAGCTTCATGCGACTGCTTGAGCGGAAGGGTTCATCACACAATCCCTCAGGCACAAAATATACAAAACCCGTGGCGCTGGAGCATCTTGGTAGATCGCCTTTCCGCAGTACGAGGCCCACTTTAGGGCCTGCACAGACAATGAAGAATAGCCAAATCGAATAAAATTTGGCTTCAGGTTTAAAGTTTATGCGAAGCTCCTTTCAATTTGAGGCTACCGGGATAAGTAGCTGTTGAGGGCTTAAGTCTTGATGTCCATCTGGAAAGTTGAAGCCCTCAACCTTCCACTTCAACCCCTGCACCATCGAGCACTTTTTTCAAGAAGCCAGTAGGAAGTTTCAGGTTAATTAAGGCTTGGGGTTTTTGGTTCTGAGGTTGTAGAGATTGTGCCTAAGTCTTTGCTGCCACGTGTGCATAGTGGTTACCGTGAATTCTCTTGAGTCTCGACTTGGCCTCCTCCTACATGAGCAACCCAGTCTGGATCCTTGGTGTCCGGCCGCTACTCCGTCTGAGTCGCTGCTGGAGTCGCCAACTAGGAAAGTCCAGCTAAAGCCTTAGAAAAAAGTCAATGATGGCAGAGGCTAAGAAACTCTAGTAGCCCACTTTGGGGCTCACCAGCAACTCTCTCCATCCGTGGAGAACTGTACAAGTCGCTTGCAAGAGCTTTGGGGGCCCGCCGTGCTTCGAGGTTCGAAGGCCAAGCAGATTTCGACCTGAATCCTCAAGTCCAGAAAGCCTAGATAAGTTGCTGAAATATAGGAAGAAATCCGTACAGCAGTCACCGCACTTTTGCCTCCAGGAATCTGCAGTACTTACGAGAGGCAACAACGCGCCAGCGTTTTGACATAATGAGTGATTGCTCGTGATTTCATATCATCCCAACCTTCGCCGCTAAGCTTGCGCAATAGTGCACATATTGGATTGAGAAGCCATTGGCAAAGCCGCGAAGAGTTCCCAGCTAAAGCTTCATGAAAAAACTTGATTCCGTGGTAAGTATGCAGGACTTCAGCTTTCCTGGTAACAGACTGGGAGCTGTCGGAGTGATGAAGAAGTCCATCTCGCGGAGCCTGTAAAAAAAGATAATGGGAAGCTGCCAGAACAGAAGAGGTGATACATAATCTATAACAGTGCCCATAAGAGAGGCTGTACATTTTGTACTCTCACATTACCGTCATCCAGGGCCATCCATCAACGTTTCTTCCCTAACCCAAGCACGAACCGTGCTCCGCCACCGCTCCTGATACCTTAACGGCGGTAGGTCGGCAAAGCTTTCGCATCCACGCGATGTCGCCTCCCAGACACTCGGTGCTTTGGACTTAAAAGTATTGAGGAAGATATTCAATGCAAATGCACTGCATCATGGTATCCCCGCTCATGCTTCAAAGTTGTGTGTATACGGACAACCAAAAAACAAAAACCTCAACCATGGAACCTACATCAACCTGGAAAACTAGAAAGACCTCAAGCCCTCATGGGGAGGAATCAAGATGGGCACGCGCACGAAATCGTCCAAACCCCTATTCCCCGGACCCTTATCCCCGAAAATAACGAGCTAAAGCATCACATAGACCCTAATCCCCAAACCCAAAAATCTTAATCTTTGAAACCCTAATCCCTAAGCCTTAGTCCTCGAATCCCAGAACCCCAATAATACGTCCCAGGTAGTCCCAGTCATCATTGCATCATCAATTCCCGGAAGGCTTTCCACTATTCCAATCCATTCGGCCCCTACACCAATCTTCCTACATGATGTAACTATTATCCTTTCCTGTCCAATCCTTAACCCAACCTACTCCCTGCAGATGTAAGACAGGTTGGCCTGGAAGTTTCCGCTAGCGCCTTGGCACCTTCAGGCTGCCAAGCCCAGACCCTCGAAAAGTATCAACACAATCAAAACAAAACCCAATAAGGATGTGTCATTTTTTCGGACCTTTTCTCCATAAGTCCAGCTTACATGTAGGGTTTAGGGTTCGGGGTTTACAAGTGATCCCCTGCTTTTCGCCATGTTCGGCTCATCTGCTGTGGGTTCCATCTTTTAAGTCCTTTGGGTGGTCTGGCAAGGGTTTAGTGGGGTTTTAGGGATTCTGCGCCTTGAGCTTCAAGATTTTCCTTGCTCAAGATGGGATAGGCTCAGGATAGGTAAGGTAGCACGAGGTCCTAGGGTTCTTTCTTCGGGATGTCAAACGCCTGATTTTGGAAAAACTCTCGATGAGGACAGTGCCTCTGCAGTGACGACGTCGGCCTACTTAAAATGTTGGCCCAGCATTTTTGGAAGCAGAAAGGGTAGGAGAATCTTGCGGAGTAGTCTCGCGTGTCATGTTTACGGGTGATGCTAGCGGCGTAGCTTTGAGATGTGGAGAATTATCCCTCCCCAAGATAACCCGGACCCCACGTAGCTCTGTTAAATGCAGCGTAGACTTTGTGGGGACAAACCACTTCTTGGAGCAGACAGGTTGCCTTTGTTCATAAGGGAGGCTTGTGACTTAGGAGCCCGCACAGCTATGAAGCTTTGCTCGAGTTGTAAGGCCCCGTCCGCGCTCTAGTAATAGGTCTAGAAACCCTTGACACCAGACAACCCTTTCCCTACCTAACCCCAACGCAACCCAAAATGGGCTTAAATCCCAAAGCGCGCTGATCTCAGCTGGGCCACGGTGCGAAAGGGAAGCTAGTCGCAGCGAGCGCCGCTGCAGCTTGAAGTCCGCAGAGTCACCTGAAAACTTACACGAGTTTGGATTCTAGGCTTGGTAGGGTCTAGGGGTGTGGGGTCTTGGGTCAGAGTTAAAGGATGAGGGTTTGCGGTCGAGGTTTACGTTTTGCAGTGGCAGGGTGCACAGTCAGGGGCTTTTGGGCAAACGGTGCGGGTGTCAGGGCATGGGGTTGGGAGTGTCGGGCCTGGGGGTTTGTGGTGGAGCTTGGGGCCTAGGGCTTTCGACTTTGGTGGTTGAAGGTTTGGGGTTTGGGGCTTGAGGTCTTAGCGTGATGGATTTCTTGGGATGCCCGTGACTTGCTGTAGGAATTCAGGCTCAGGGCTTCAGGCTCCTCTAAGGCAGAAAGCAGGGTGGGTACGCACATGATACAGAATCACAACATGAAAAGGTGCCAAACAGGATTCTTGTTGATTTTGAAGGCTCCGTCTTGTCATGTCATGTAGCCACTAGATGCGGCTCCGTTGGACAGCGCATGTGCCCTGTGTCTAGCAGTCTTGATGACGTCATGAAACGCTTGGCTACGCGTGGAGCCGAATGCCCAGAAAGCATGGACCACTGAAATCCCCAATCCCTTCGCCCAAGGTCCTAAAACTTTGAATCTAAGCTCACATTCTGATCTTGCAGGCCAGGGGACCTCCGTCACTGGAAGGGGAGCAGGGGCTCAACTCATCCTCGGCTGTCTTCACAAACGCTCAGGTGCTGGCGCCTTCTCAAACGCCTTCATCTCATTCAGAAGATCCCGCCGCCCTACACACGAGAATATTCTGAAGAAGCGGTAGTCCGCCGAGCATCGCGAGTCACAGTCGTTGGCGGATGGCCTTGACTGGGCAGCAAGATTTGGGTTCAAGCGTCAAAGCCTTGCGGTTTAAGTCTACATGCTTTCGGCTTGGGGTTTAGGGGGGTTGGGTGTAAGTTGCTGCCCGAAGCGTGGCATAAGAATATCTTTGCAGAAAGTGGCCGGTGTGGCTGCGGAGTTGGGTTGTCTTGCTTGGGTCTTTGGCTGAAGTGGGGGGGGGGTTGAAATGGTTGAAGGTTTTACAAGGTGTGAGGCTTTGGGGTGAGAGGTTCAGAGCTTTGTGGATGTGCAAGAAAGAACCCCACGGCGAGCCCCAAATTTTGAAGTTTTACATGTGAAGGGGCTTCAAAAACTTTAAGTAGCAGTCAAGACAATGAACCGGTTAGGTGTGCTTGAGGGCATTCCTGCATTTCTTTCTGTCAAGCACTGAGCTATAGAGGTCGCAACGTGTTCATCTCTTCATGTCCCAGTTAACCAGGAAATATGAATTCCCCACCCCCTATTTGCCCGCAGCATCTTCATGTTACGTGCGCATCCACGGTCATAGCATCCGTAACTGCAAGATTACTATCATTTACAGCGAGACAAAATACTAGCGAATGCATGCCGGCACCCATAATAACGTTCACTTCGACCACATCCACAACCACCAAAACACTGCAATACACAGCACATTCTGATGGGCGGGCATTTGCCGCGGGCAAATAGAGGGGGGGGCGTAAACATATGGCAAGAAAGCTTGTAATTGTTCCGGCTACTGCAGTGCATCCACCTCACCTCCTAGAATCTCAACAACTTTGCCGGGCGGCGCGTTCGCGACTTGCCGGCTACCTCTCGTGTGGAAGGCAGGACGCAGAGTGGCATGGACGAAAGTCCTCGGCACTACGAGCTTGAGAGGCATTTACTTCAAGGGCACGCCCAAATTTTGCGAGCGCGCAGCTTTTGTTGAAGGAACTTAGACAGCAGCACTATCATGATTGTGATGCTATTTATATTTGGGGGCAATCCTCGAAGTGACTTCTACATGGAAGCCTTTTGTACCGATAATCACCCTGCGTTCGCGAGGTGGTCCCTCTACTAGTACGTGATCTTGCTAACAATTTGTGTCCAAACCACACCAGGTTCTGTACAATCAGTGGTACCCCACAAGACCCACAATCTTGAAAGTAGCTCATATTGTCCTAGACTTTAAGGCTTTAAGGTCTTCAAAAGCCTGAACCCTTCACCATCGACCCTAAATTCTCAACCCGAAGTCCTTACCAGAAGCCCTGAACCTTAACATCCTAATTCCCGCATGAGAAACTCTAAGCCTCGAACCTTTCAACTGTTAACCCTGAACTTTGAGGCTTAACATCCCTGGCGTAAGCCTGAACCCTGAGGCACTCAAACCTAAACCCGCAATCCCACGTTCTCAAGTCCTCGTGCAGCTGCCGCTACACCGGGCTGGCAGCTTCGATGTAGCTCCTATATACTTAATAGGGACTACGGGCTGAATGTTAAGGATTGGGGGTTGGGAGTTTGAGGTGCGGGGTTAGAGAAGGCTAATGGTATAGCTCAGGTATGAGTAGGGTTTGGACTTTGGGCTAAGAACATGTTAGTTTAGGGCTTTTATGGTTTGGGGGTCAGGGTTCACGATTTCTTGGATCGGGATCCCTACCATGGAGTCTCCTCGGCAGTGAGGCCGGCTGCGCCCATCTCCTGAAATTTTGGCTATTTTGGTCCCTTCAAGCGGGCTGTATGGAATACATAGGGTTTGGGGTTTAGGGTTTAGGGGCCTGAATACAACCTAAAAATGCAGAGTCAAATGGAAAATGAAGTGGAAGCTACCGAAACATTTAGGCAGGATTCAAGGGTGCGGCGGCGCGGTGTATTGTGTAGGACTTCGGGCCCCTGAAGTTGGTAGATTGGGATTCACAGCTTAGGGTCTAGGGCTTGAGATTCGGATTCAGAGTTCGCGGCGTAGGACTCAGCGAGCCAGCAATTGTTTCACTGTACTCCCCGAACACGAAGCAATCTAGTTGCTTCCGTTTGATCTTGTATTTGAGTTTCCATTTGATCTTCCATTATTGGAAATTCTTCAGGCCCCCAAACTCTTTGACCCTATCTATCTCCCAAAGAGCAAGTTCAGACACTTTGAAGCACTTGCCTAGTGAGGGCCTGCATAGGGACCTGAGCACTCAGAACAGACTTCGGTTGGTATATTATAAGAAGTAGTCAGTGAACTCAGGTGTCTGTAAAAAGCATATGTTTCGTTTGTATGCCTAAACTTTAGACCCGAGGGAAGAATCCAGCTACAAGCAAGAGCCCATATGTGGCTCATGCACCTAGAACCATGCTACTGCGAAACCGTAATGCGTGGAGACCTGTGCATGAAAACAAGGATTTTCCGTGTAAAGCCCAACAAGCTCGAGCATGCTTTGAAACGTTAGAAGCATAGGCCAAGGTTTGGAGAAAGTCTTTACTTCCTTGAAGTTGCAGTTGCTTGGGAAAGCCCACTGTCGAAACATCAGGTCAACATAGCGAAGCCTACCAACCCCCACAACTCCAAAAGTATAGAAATACATGGAAAGCTGAGTACCTAGGTTCGAGCTTTTTGGCTCTGGTGTACTGAAACTCAGAAAGAATGAAGGGAGAATAATCCCTGCTGCGTAGAGTCATGGCTGAAATCCAAGATGCCCCACCCTCGGGATGCCCAGCAAGCTAGGAATAGCAATAGCTCTTTTCCTTTGCCAGCGCAATCCTACTTGCCGCCTTAGGCGGAACGTGGGGTCAAGCCGAGTTCCGTGATCTCAACTTGCCGGAAACCGGGGAATAAAGACAAGGGGGCCCATCGGTGTTTGGAAAAATTGGACACCTGGCAAGAAGGATTAGGGGTCCGAGGGCTAGGTAGGATCTGACTTTTGGGTTTTGCAATGGCAGAAGAGGAACGCTGCAAACTACAAATGACGCCCGCTATATCGATGGCCCTATGACTCTGCCAATGCGGGCTCCTGCTTCACTGGATCCGAGCTCATGTAAAGGTCTACACAATTTGGATTGGTTTTGGGAGTTGTCGAATCATGCCATGTAAGAGCCATGTGCGGACGGCATTTTGGGTGTTCAGGTTTCTATTTGGTTAGAAGCAAGGCCAGAACTCGCGCAACCTGCAAAGAAGAATGCCAGTCTTCGTCTGGCTGCCTTTGGCTGGCTGTTAAAACTTCACGAAACCTCATAAGTCCAAATCCAGATAAGGCAAGATACTCTTGGCTACAGAGCTTAGGCTTCGACAGGCCATAGTTCCTCAATGAGGTCTAGAAACTTGCAAGCCCCTCATGCTAGCGAGGCGTTCATAACTCTTGGCAAAGGATGTGAGGATCTGCTAGGATCTCTACTGCCAGCTCCAAACTCATGTCACGTCCCGCTTATTGCAGAATGGCAGCCTAAGCAAAAAAAACCCTCACCAACTCATCGAATGCCCTTGTCACAGGATCTTGGGTAATTCACCGCCTTGTTTCATCCTATACACTCCCAGACGATCATTGGCCTGGCACAATTCAGCAACCAACACTTCCGGAAATTCGTGGGAGATGCATGCATGCATATCAGGAAAACCAAGTCAACACAACTTCAAGTGACTGAGCTCTTAAAAAAAGCTGTTATGCGAACCAATCTCCCGCTTGTAACACAGTAAACCGAAAAAGTAACAAGTCAAACAAATCTTTGATACGTGTACTGAATAGCCCGTATTCCCTATAGAGGATCCCCACAGACACTGGTTCTTACCCCGCTCGATTTTCCACGATTCCTATGTGACCCCTGAATTCCCTATGATACACCCTAGAGAAGCCCAAGCCGGCCTGCCTCCTACCCTTCCCCTACACCTAAATCTTCAACCCCTTAGCCCGAAATCCTAACCCAAACCCTTAACTAGCCCTTACCGATCTCGGTGAAAATGGTCGCTCACTGCGGCGCTGCTTCGCAAGTCCAGCGTTCCAGGCCACTCTCCTGAATCCCACCGAACTGAAGGCCGGTCCTTGTGGGTTTTGAGGGTTGGGGCCTGGAGTCTAGGGTGCAGATTTTGGTGTTTAGGTTGGGGGGGGTCCTTTGGGCTTTTGATTTTGGAGTTCCCCCCTCTACCCCTTAAGCTCTCCCAAGTAGTGGAATCCTCGTTCAACCAACCCCACAAGGGGAGTATTCTTGCTGATAAGGTCGGAAAGTGTTCAAGCTTCGTTCTCTTAGCTGCTTGCCTCCCTGCCAAGACAACCAAAGTTTAGGCACACGCCGCCAAAAAATCAAAGCTTCTCAGGCCCAAAAATCATGGACCCCCAAACCTCAACAAAGAACACGCTCAGAACCCTCCAAGAAATTCCCTGCATGGACCCCAGAACACCTCAATCCTGAACAACCGACCCAACTCCAACACACTTAAGTCCAAAAGGTCAGCCCGGACGAAGAAGCTCCAATCTTTCGGCACAGAGCTCAACATTAGGATCCTCCACCCTACCCTGCAAAGAAGCGGTTGCACTTGTTAAAGGGTTAAGACAACGGGCCCATAATCGTGGGTTCCTTTTACATGCCACATGTACCTTAACGGCCCCACAGTGACCTTTTGAAGACCCTACGCCCTACACTCGAAACTTTGAATCCTGCGCCCTATGATTGAGCTGTCAAAGCGTCTTCTTCAGCTCCTTCACCTTATCGGACGTCAGGCAGTCGTGCATAGAGAAGAAATAGCCTCAGCTCATACCGGGGGCAAGGTGTCGGAGCTTAAGATTTAGGCTTGCGTCGTTTCTGGGCTTTGGATTGTTTTGGGGGAGCTGGAGCCCAGAAGGTGTGCTTGGCGCAGGCAGGAGGAAAACATGATCCAAAGACACTACAAGCAACAACTGGGGCGAACAGGAGTACTAATGATTTGATGATGGTCTTTACTGGGAAAGCGTGTTGGAATCCCGAGGTCAATGTCAGTATGATTGAATCTGTCAAGGCAAGCCAACTCCCATCATCGAGATCCCACAGCCCAAGGTTTGACACCCGAAACCAATGAAGCCTAGGTCCTTGAAGCCTAAAGCCACAAACCCCGCATCCATAAATCCTGAAGCCCTGAGCATTAAACTCGAGACCTAGTGGCACACGTAGTTCTGCCCATCGCTCTGCACAAAGTGCCCGGGCAGGAAGGGTGCCTCTAACCAAGGGAATATACCGAACATAGTACCATCAAGTCACAGAGGATTTGCTGCTGCCCCTCTTGCGGTCTTTGTCAAAGGTGGTCATTTCAATTCAGGCGCTTTTACGGGAGCGGGCTGGCTTCGTCACCACGTCCCTTGTAGATCCGAAGCCTAGATCCAAAGGGGCAAGGTATTCCAAGCCAGAACTAGTGTTGTACACACATCTCCTGAGCAATAGTACACCTGAAGTACTTTTGGGTGTAGTATCGTACCATCCACCTGCTCCATCTCCACTTTTGTGACAGAAACGTCCTCCAAGGTCATGATGAACTTCAGCAGCCGTTCCTTTCCACAGGGTAACTAAGACTTCAAGCACGCACAACGTGTTGTTTGAAGCTTTTGTCTTCTAGCACGTCACAAAGCTTGAGCCATAGGATGGGTCCGTATCAAAACAAACAGCACCTTCTGTGTCACCACTTTTGATGCATCTTCATTTTCCTCAACCCTAGGCCCCTAGGCAGTACGGCATCTTCCTGGGTATAGGAAATGCAGGCTTGACTTAGCAGTAAGCTGGGGCACCCAAGCACGTTTCAAGCATTCCTGGGCGTTGAAAAAAAGACTGCACTTTCGAGAGGGACTTCCATCATCATAGCTGTTCATGTTGGCTCCGGGGAAGTGATGGCAGCTGTGCCCAGGCCAAAAACATCCCAGCCCTTTGGTAGAGATTTCTTCGCTGCGAACCTGGCTTCAGGGTTCAGGTGTCCCAAGGTCGGAGGGTCCACCAACCCAGAACGGAAGTGACTTCCTTCCAGGATGGGAGTAACTTCTCTCAGCAGCCTTAATTGTCAGAAGCACAAAGAAACGGAGCCGCAGCAGAGTCAGAATTTGAAAATGCATCCCTGCACGTTCCTATATTGGAAGGGACCCATTTGCCCAAAAGCCCAAAACTCCACGCCCTCAACCAAAAACCCTGAACCCTGGACTCTAAGCAGTGGCTCGGCACTACTTCTGTACAACCTCATGTATCGTGTTGCCCTCTGTATGACGCCTCGATAGCCCTTGAAACAGCATACAGCATACATACAGATGTAAACGTACGTACACACATACGCAGACAGACAGGCAACAGACAGAGAGACAGGCAGGCAGGCAGGCTGGCTGACTGACTGACGAACGTATGCACAAACAGGCATATTTCGATATGTGTATATATTCATGCGCATATCACCCATCTGAATGTCTTCCTTGCCATCAGTGTTGAAGGAGAGGCTCTGGTCGGAGCGGCTGACGAGTCTCCTTGCTGCTCTGCCTGAGCTGACATGCAAAGGACAAATTTAGCATGAAGTTGAAAGCTGGTAGGTGCCTGAACATGTGAAAGGCATAGGGATTGGGGACCCTTTCTCGAATGCAAACTGCATGCGTTCGGGTTCGGGTGAGTCTAAAAACCTAAATGCCCGCATCACGGGGTCGCACCCCAAAACCTCTACCCTAAAGGCCCTAAAGCTGGCCTGGGAAAGAGGGCTGCATTGGTGCGAGCTTGAGACACTCATGGGGCGATTCGTGCAAGTCGGGATTTTGGTGATATCTTGCCACTAATGTCTGACTGCGCACCCTCAGCCGTAGATCGTGTTGATCGAAACCCGAGGGCCAATCAAACCCTGAGATTGAAGAACCTGAGCTTCGTAGAAGAGCCCAGTGCTGCGGGAACATGATGCGCTCGATCCCTGGCACCAAATCTGTCTCGGGCTCCAACAAGTGCCGCCCATGCCACCACCAAAGCGCTGCCCAAATAAAACCAAAAGCTGAGCACTCAAAACATTGCGCGAGCGAAATATCTTACAACGATGCAAAGTCCACTGCGGAAATCATTTACCTCAAGAGCACATTGTCCCAGCATAGAAGGAAAGAGGCCACAGTTCCCACACACCCCTAAGTGAGCCCAGGAACTTGTGAAGCTGGTAGACGGCGGAGAAGTTGAACACACCCATCTGAGAAGCAATTTGGCGTGTAGAGCTCTCTCCAAACCATGGGTCCCTTTCACACCAGGATCCCTCCACACAACAGTGTTGTCACCTCCTCGGACTCCCGTGTTCTATCCCTTTTTGCCTAGGTCTCGGGCTTGAAACTTCAGCGCGGAACCCTGACCCTGAAACCGCAGGCCGGCAGGGCACAGGGCTTTACTCCAGAGCTATAGCATCAAAGGGCCATGACGCCTACTACGTCTGGAAGTTTTAACATGCGGTAATTTCTTCTGCAAACACTACAGGCAAGTTCTAGCAGCCCCAACCCCCCAGCAAATCCTCGTCGTCGAAGCTTGCGCTCTAAACTGGCTATAAAAGGAAAACCTGTTCCTAGAACTGAGTTCTCGACGGACACCTTGCACATTCCTCCCTGCCCCTGCTAACGTCCAAACCCTTCCCCCAGTGACCTCGAAGGGGGCCGTGAGGTAAGCCTTTGCAACCGGCGCCGAAATTGCCAAAGCTCCTTTATCGTTCCTGGGAAGTTGGCCGGTTATTCTGAAATTCCGCGCTCTGGCTGAATTCCAAAGGGGTTATTGGGGTCTCTATCAAGGACTGATTAGGTTGTCATGGGTATCCATCCTGTAGCAGTTTTGATATTTAGGATTTAGAGTTTGAGAATTCTTCGGGCTTGGTACTTGGGGTTGCAAGAGTCTCAAGGCTCTGTTTTTCCAGACTTGGGTCCCATCGTGTGTTTTTCAGATTCGCGCCAGGTGTACTTTGCAAACCATGGAGTACATTGGGTTGAGAACTTGCAGTGTGAAGAGCAAGCACATACCCCACAAAAAAGTCTCACACGAAGCGGGCGACCAGCAAACTACGCCCAAGCATGTATAGACCGTTTTGGGTCTACCACTTCCATATCGAAACGGCATTACAAAGGCCAAGAAACACTCCACCGAAGGAGGCGCACTTGGGCACGACCAGTCCAGGTGACGTGCCAGAGGGAACCTGACTCGGTCTTTCAAGGACTTCGATACAAAGGTTACATGTTTGCTATTGGGAAGTCTATTGGTGATCAGTGATTGCTACTCAGCCCCCGACAGCTCCCTAGGTGGCCCATGGATTCAGAGCCAGCAGCCCTCCATCTTGGGTCTCTCAACCAACTCAATCGGGTCAGGTTACTGACTTCGTCTCGGACGCCTTGCTCATTTCGGCGATCCGACAGGTCTAGCAGAATCCGTACCCGCCCACACGAACTAAATTTCCACATTCCTGCCTTGATCTTTCGTCGCGCTCAATTGATGCAATACAGACTGCTTCTGTTAGCATTACAGCCGGCACATTGATGCTTTCCGCAATGCACTATGTAAACCGGCACCAAGCTGGCTTCAGTCAGGTCGAGTGGCCCAAGGTGCGTAAACGATGTCATCATCCCGCAGTCGCAGTGTGTAATCTGGTTCTAAGTCCTCAAGAGACTTGAAAATGCAGGGGGCTGAACTCGAAAAGAGGCTCAGATCTGCAGAAGTGGACTTCAGGATGTCCCATGTAGGGTTCAGTTCAGGGCTTAGGCTGAGCCAGCCGCAGCTGTTGTATTTCCACGCTTTCTGTCTTCTGAACAGCACATGCGTAAGGTTGAAAGTCTGGTTTGATTTTCGCGGCCCTGCAAGCGGTGGAAACTGGCTATGCCGTCCTGCAGGAGGTCCCAGCACCGGTGCAGAGCCTGCCACCTTGGAGGAGAGGAAACACATCTCTAGTGGAATGTGGCTGCTCACTGCGTGGAAATAATTCAGAATGTTCCCAACTTTGGGCTCCTGGTTATATTCAATTATGGACCCTGCCCTACAAAACAAATCCGAATGTTGGGGGGGCTGCCTGCAATTTTTCATTAAGACCCATACCTGCATTTTCTCAGACAGGGGCTGGAAGGGAGGGCGGAAAGATTGGCTGGTGTGCAAGCTGGTCAACAGAAAAGCTCCGAAGGAGTAGAGCGAGAGCAAGCTGGAGGTTCAAAGTCATTCCACTTGCTTGTTTGTGTTCTCGAATGACATGTGCCTCCAGCATGCCAAGCTTGGGCACAAGAAGCTGCACGGCACAGTGGACAGCGGCGTGACGGAATGCAAAAGACAGCGCTTGCTCTGGTCGCTGACAGAGTTACAGGATCCGGCAGCAGGCAAAGAACCCTGCTGCTGCATTTGGAGCCAGCCCAAGCTCTGTAAACTTTAAACCCCAGACATCATCAATGGCTTTCGCAAAAACTCCCCAAAACCATGCCGAGCCACTGTCTGACGTGACTTTTGGCGCGGACCTCCGCGTCACCGTTGTTCTTGCCCAGCTCGCGCAGGTAGCGGACGTCCACCTGCGTCAGTTCTTAGGGCGCATTGGGCGTAACCATTTTCAGACCTCACGGAGCGTAACTGTGAATCTAAGAAGAAAGGTGTAAAGGCATGTTCGGAGGCTTCCCAGCTTTTTGGGTTTTGACTAAGCGGCGCTACGAGATTGTGTCAGTGATGACATAGGCTGCACTGAAGTACCAAAAGAGAAAACGCAGATATGTTGTGGGGGGTGGAAGTACTCGTTCTTCAGTCGCAAGGACACCAACAGGCGAACGGTGCCGAATTGTCATAAATCATCAGTCCACTTGTGCCCCGCTCTGCCAAAAACAGCCTGGAATAGTACCAAATGGAACACATGGTCCTACGTGGCGCCAGCTAAGCGCGAGCCCAAATGACGCTGATCCGCATCCAAAATCGCTGCCAGTCCCCAGAGTTCGCGAGGCGACTTGGTCCCAAATGGCCATCCACAAACGGTTTAAAGCGCCGCCCCAAAGGCTGCAAGGCAATTGCTTCGAAAAGGTCCAGAGTGCTACTGCGTTGTTCAACTTGAGGTCGTGAACCCTACAAAAGTATTTCATGAATTCTCAACTGCAGTTCTTCCGATTTGGAGACTCACACAGCGGCGCAGCACAGCCAAACCGGCAGCCAAATAGTCCTAGGAAATCCCCCACAGATGTGTGTTTATCGAATTGAAATGGCCTGAACAATCTATCCCCAAAATTGGGGTTACATGCATACCTTCCTGTCAAATCGCCAGCTTGTCCTACTATTTGTAAGGGGCTCAAGTTAATTTGGGAAAGTACTCTAGACTAGGAGACGAATGCATATTCGGAAGGGCTCCACTAAGCCTGTAACATATCTTGCAGCCGAGGCGAGCCCCTACATCTTTTAAACACTTTCAATCTATAGCAGACTACATTCAAGGTAGGGTTGGTTTCATGGCCATGCAAAAGGAACCTCATGCTAAAACCTATACAATACACTTGCTTTCAAAATCATGAAGGCCACACAGGCAATTACTTTGCTCACGTCAAGCCTGAACACCGCACCACAAAACAGCCTACCCCACATCTTTCAAAGCCTGAAATATCTTCTCAAAACTTTGTGCTTAAAGCCTAAGGCTGCAACCCGAAAGCTTTGACCCTCAAAATCGAAGATCTGAGCCCTTAACCCTCAACCTCATAGTACTCTCGATCACGAAACAAACCTCGTCTTCGAAGCCTTAGTCCAAAAACCCTAAGTCCGAAACCTATCCCTAAACCCTGCAATATCGCTCAACGCCTGGTAGAGATGAGGCTTGAAAGGCTCCACAATCACGGAAACGGAATCCGGAAAGTCTTGCTCCACTTCCTTCAGCTTGCCTTGGCTCTAGGGTTGATATGAAGGCGCAGGGGCTCAAGGCTTAAGGTTTAGGGTCTAAAGAGCTGGGGGCGGAGCGTTCTACATTCAGAGCCTCAGGTTCAGGGTTTGAAGGGACCTGGACTTAGGTAGTGTGCTTGTCCACCTTACAGTGCCTTACAGCCTTCCAGCAGTCCTGTCTATATAGCTCCCTTCCCACTTAGTCAACAAAATCGGAGCTGCCGCTCGCTAGGTATGGAGTTAGAAGTCATGAGCCTCCGTGGTTTAATATTAGTGGCCTCAGGTTTGGGGTGCAGGGCCAGCATCGGGATAGGTATTAGTCCTAAGGCTTCCTCAAGGTCCTAGCTAGGACTTAACACTTTGCTTGTGTTGGTTGAACATACTACGATGCTGGGCATGTGCCGAAGTAAGCATGATGGCATATGGAAAGCTACAAGGATCCCATCATGATATCGGAGTGGCAATCTTGTCATACTCTAACGCCGGGGCTATGTCTGCACAGTGATCCTGGCATCTATAGGGCGCTTTCAAGACTAGAACCCGTGCTATGAGCGGGACATACGAGACTCAAGATTTTGGAGAACAGTCCGAGTCCAGATTCACCTTCAAAGCTCACAAGCCGGGAACCCAGATTCGGCCTTGAGATTTCAATCTTGAAGGCAAGCTAGGGCCCGCAGCCTCAGGGCATTATCATTCCTAGCTAAAGAAAACCTGGATTTAGAGCTTAAGGCTTGGGACCTGTTCATGCTTGCTACAAAATTAGACATCAATCACATGTTGCATCTTGCCAGCTGTGCTTGACCGAGCTATTTCTCAATATACGGGTGCCGTTGTACGACGAAATTCAAAAAAAGGCTGAGCTTTTGCCTCACACTACATTTAATGCTCGCAAGCCTATTGGCAAGCAGTTGATATGATCAATTTCTGCTTCTTGCCTGCAAGTCAAATGTTGATCAGGTGGTAACTTACAACAACGAAGCTGTTCGCGCCACAAGTCAAACCAAAAAACTCAATCCGCGATGGGAAGAACCTGAGCTTGGAAAAAGGTGAGACTCAAAACCGCCATCCTGCCATCTCGTTCCTGACTAAACACCAACCAAAAGAGATTCAAAACTCTGCGAGTCTCAAATGCAATGAGGAAGGCACTGAGGCAACCCGGATGAAATTCCGAATGGGTAAAGCGGGGGGTCAAACATCTTGGGCCTTGTGAAAGAGTCGCCTCTCCCAACACCACCGAACCGTGGAAGCATATTGGGTACTGGAAGCTTAGTTGCTGTACGGCCCATCGATCATTGTCACATCCTGCTACTCCAATGAGAGCAAGCTGTTTTCATTGGGTCTGTGGACTCCAAGCCTTGAAGCCTATGCTTCAAGCGAGATTGTGACTTTCAGTACGGGGTCGAAAGGCAAGCTCGCTGTCAGTCTTCAGCCAGAACGCACGTTGCAATCGGCAAACCCCTCAAGCCACAAACACCTACGCTTGCCTGACAGAATGTAAGGGTCCGAGAGTCACATGCCAACAGCACTTATGACATCTTACTCGCGTGGCATGAAAGTCGGCATGTACAACAGCCCCTATTTCCACCGAAAGTTGATTGGCCTTAATTGTTCAATTAACACCCTGTGGAGTAAACACACAACCAAACCAGCCAAAAAATGAAGGAACTACGCTCCAAAACCACATTGGCAAATGTTTGGTTGGGACAATACTATATGCTGAGGTTTGCGCCAAGTGTACGAATACGCTTCCCGAATCTTCTTTTTCCTTGTGCGACGGAAGCCCAGCATTCTAAACACTACCACTTTGCCCTGACAACAAACCCCTCCCTGCCGCTCCTTCCCCAGACGCGTGCCGGGCCCGCGAGCCGAGTGCACATAAACCTTGGGTCAGACAATGTCATACAAGCCCACCCGGTTCATCAAATGCATTAGGACGGGAGCCAACATTGACTAGGTTGTTGCCGCTTTCGACTGTTTTTGGGTGTGCTTCTCAAGCGGAACATACTTGTCTGTGTTTCTTGGATGCCTCAAACACGATATGATTTTCCAGCATCCCAAGCTCTTCAACAACCTCAAAAACGGAAAGTTGCCGGTAAACATAGCATTCTTCAGCTGTTCGGAACACGGGAAAGAGTTGGCGGGGGGCGCAGCTAAACGCCTCCCCAGCACGCACGCCCGTCTAAAGACAAGGAAACAGGACAAGCACATATCAGCGTGAATGTCACAAAAAAAGATAATAGTCAAGGCAGCCATCGCGATACTGGCACTAACGGCTCTAATCATCACAGCAAACACAACAACATCACGAGCACCAGCAGCAAGAAAATAGTCATCACAACTATCACGATAAACAGACGTAGAAGAATAACAAGATGAAGAGTGACAATCATGACAGCGGCAACAGCTTTCGTGATTGTAGTTGCAGTTAACAAGAATCAGCAACAACAAGAATAACACCAGGAGTAACATTACCACGTGTAACGGCACTAGAAGCAGTGACAATTGACAATGACTGTAGGATCGCAGTCGTAATGCAAATTTGGACAAAGTTAACACGAAGTATTCGTAAGTGCTGTCATATTAACAAAAATAACAGGGTAGTAATACTCACAACGGAAATACCAACCGTGATGACAGCAAGACGAACGGCGTTCAAGCAACAATCCTGATGGTAGCAACAGCAAGAAATTCCACAAGAAGAAAAACGAATGATGGCATAAAAGCAGGAACAAATCACCCAGGGCCATAACGTTGCTAATAATGATAAAAGCAATGACACAAACATTTGTAAATGTACTAACATTACGCATAAACTCACACATTGTACGTCACGATTCATGAACATAGCAAGAAAAGCCAACAACACATGAAGCAAGAAACTGGAGGCGTACTGGCGACCTGACAAACCTTGTTCAACCGGATGACGGGTCGAAGACATAAACAAAAGGCTCTAGCAATCCCTCTATTTGAAGCTGCAATGCTTTAGTATCACGCGCATGGAAGGTTTCATGTTAATTGCCACGCATGCCCATTGTTGAACAACAGGCGAAGAAGCCTGCTGGCATGTTCCTGCGGGTCAATGATAACCGCTCCCAAAATTCTGGGAGAGGTGCTGCGCATTAGAGAAATGGTGCCGTCGCAGCTGCTTATCTGCGCACGTTCGTGCCAACAAAGATCTTAATCCGAATATTCAGTCAAAAACCCGTACACATATAGACCCTTGATTTAAAGCACAATTTCGGGGGGTCGCTCAGGGGGCAAAGACCAAGTTAAAGTCAGAGGCATCTTGGTGACTAAAACACCTATAGAGTTGAAACGGGTTATTCTCAAATTGGCTGCAGGTGCAATGTGGAAGTTTTTCTTCCTGCTTACTATCCTATGAATTCTATGAGGGTGCCTTGGCCTTGATTAATCAAAACTTCGGAATATGCAAAACTTTGCCTGTTCAAGCGCAAGCCACAGGCCTGGAACTTGCAACCAAAAACATGGGCCACGAACACTATGCCTGGAAGCATATGTTTGTCTCTGGGAAAGATTGCGTGCCATGAACGCCACTCGCCCAAAGCAGCACACGTACTGAACAATGAAGGGATAAGTGGAAAATTGCCAAGACTCACAAAATGGCGTGCGCGAACAAAGGACCTGCGATGAATGGCACCGGCGAACAATTTGGCATCTGGATCTGCCTTCCATCTTGCTTGGGCAGATGACAGCAAAGAGCTCATATGAAAGCCATGAGCCTATGTATCCCTGGGAAGCAAAAATAGGCCCCACGGCCCGCGCGCAGATTGCTGGGCATTGATTGGCGAAATCTTAGTTCCATCAAAAACCCGAAGCCCAAAGTTGGCGCCCAAATCCTGCAACCCAAACTTTTGAACCCTTCAACACACACCCTCTGCAGAGCTGAAAAAGGCTCAGTAAATCGAAGCCTGCATAAGTGCAAACTAGGTCCTTATAAGCTTTGCTCTGCGAGGTTTTGAGGGTACCCAGGCTCCTTGTGCTTCTGTTCTATAGCATGTGCTGGGACAACTGCAGGGATAACCAAACCCTGCCCAACTTGAGGGTAGGGAACGAAATTCAACTTTGATGCATTTTTGCCCAAAGCCAGACTCCTCAAAACTTCCATTTCAAGCAAGCAAGGCTGACCTTGAGACTGAGATTCCATTGGGGAGGCGCTCCAGGTCACTGGGTTGCTGCTGAGGAACTTTTGGATAGATGGTAACACTGATCTGGCTTCCTGTTAATACCTGTAGCTTAGTTCAGGTTCCTCGACAGCCACCTAGATCATGTGTTTGGGCGGATGTTCTGGCAGGGAATATTTGATACTAGGGTCCTTATAACAAGGGGGCCTTCACGTTGGAAAATGACCTCCTGTCTGGATGCCTTCCGAGTGGATGGCTCAACAATTGAGCTGCAACGTCAACAAGGCCTGCTAGGCCGTGAAATTTCATATGTCAAGCGCATGTGCAGCTTCTGCGCTGTAGCATGCTGCACCCTCCCGCGAACATGGACTTGCAAAGGTAGAGTAGTTTGTTCATGGCATGTTTCTGCGGGTTTTAATCTTAGCTCGAGGGCAAGTTTTCTTTCTGACTCCTAGGTTCTGGGCGTTTAGTCCAACACCCTGCAGATCTACGCCCTGAAGTCCTGACCCCTGAGTCCGAAACCGCCATGCCCCAAAACCTAGACGGCCGCAGCTGACCGCCCAAAACCAATCACCCCTAACATAGGCTCCTGTAGGTAAGATTAAAAATCGGTAAAGGCTAAGGATCATCAGCAACCCATTGAACAGGTGGCTGAGCGTTTAAGGATACAAGACCATAACATCTCAAATACTTTGTCATATAACATGTTACGTACATCGCGTTTATCCGTCAACTGGAAGCCGAAAAGAAAGCTACTGAACAGGGATGCCCTTGGCCAGGGTTGGCCGAAGGAACCACGAACGGGGCATTTTGTTCTTCTTCTCAGACTTCCTGTGCTGCTTTCACTACACTGCCCCCACTCAAGGCGAGAAGAGACGGCTTTGACTTCATCGCTAGCTTGAGCTCCTAACAAAAGAGGTCTTCTGCCAAATTGACACCCGCTGGTCCTGCTGGTAAACAATCCAGACACCAACATATGATCCGAAGCAATGGAAGCCACAGAAGCCTAATCTCAGGACATAGACTGCGAACCCACGGCCTTCACTCCAAATCTTAAACTTAAACCTCCGAAAACATTCAACAACCTCATATCAACCGTAAGTTCCTCTTCCAAAACTCTACATTCCAGAACTGTTCATTGTAACTAGGAGCTCATGTCTTCGAAGGTGATCAACTTCGTGTACTGCAGCTCCACAGCTCTAGAGCTTCCTAACCCACAAAACAAACCTAAAGCCCTAAACCCTAAAACTCCAGGCAGCCACCCCCTAAACTCCCAACCCCTTTCACAACCCTCAGATGCCCAGTCGCTGGATCAGCTGCAGGGTCAAGTACCGCTGCGACGCGCACGTTCCTCATGCGAGCTATAGTCTACACGTCGAGTATCCCCCTTAACATCCGTTATAATCGTCCCCTATATCATCCACCATATAACCCCCCTCTCAGAAGTTTAGACTATAGCTCATATGAGGCCCTTGATGTTAGGGCTGAGCGGTTTCATGCCGAAATGTACTTTACTGCTTTAATTGTTTTTTTTTCAAGAGCCGCTACGGCTCCGGTAAGGGGACCCATATTCGCAAAAGAAGGTGTTGCAGATTGCCAGATTGACAGTTCTCAATAGAAAGAGAAACCAGAATTAAACATGACATTCATGTCTGATGGCATCAGGCGTCCAGGCTTGGGGCGAGGTTCAATAGTTCTGAGTATGTAAGGTCCAGGAAGTTTGTGCTTTCAGTGTCTTCAATGGTTGCATGACGATGGGTGCAGGGGCCGATGGTATGTGAGGGCTTAAGTCCCCAGAGGTCAGGCAACGGTCTGATTTGTGAAGCTTGGCGTCCGTAAAGGGTGTAAGCCACCTAGCTGCAGGAAAGGAACCTGAGCAACAACCTTCACAAGGGGAATTGAACGGTGACGTTTGCCACAGCTCCCCATTTGCCGTCTCAGGCCAGTTCTTTCGGCAAACAGATGCCATGCAGATATTTCTGAACACATTTGGCCCTTTAACCTTTGGCCCCAGAGGAGGTCCTTGTTGTTGGGATACGCCAGCATTGGTATTTCTACAACATCGTGGGCAGATGCAGGGACGATGTTGATGATTCCCCATTTCAAGGATATCTCCTTGTGCGGAGGTGGAAACGTTTCTTCCTAGGAGCGGCTGTAAGGGATTGAAAGGACTCCTTATAAGCCGCCACCATATCAAGGATTGCTATAGGCACGACCGGGCAAGAAACATACGTCCAGAGGGCCGGAGGCTTTTTTTTTCGAGGCGCGGCTGTGAGGCATTTGGCTTGCCGCGCTGTAGGGATTCCTTAACAATCGAGGGTTCCGAATAGAATTCTCAGGGCCTCCACGCATCAGCACTCCGAGGGGCCGAAAATGAAGAGAGTGAGGGTCGTCGCGTGACGACACGCCAAAAATTGCGAGAAGGTCGCAACTTACGCCCAGAATTTCGAGGACGCTTCCACGCGCCAGCGTCACGACACGCTGCGCCCATCGAGAGGGTCGTCATTTGTGCACAGAATTTTGAGGACGCTCCACGCGCCAGCGATACGACATGTCGGGATCGCCGACGGGCCCAAAGACTGCAAACGGCACAATTCGGAGGAGCAAAACCAAACGTAAACTAGGATTAAAAAATAAACAATGAAAATGAGAAAAGATCAAAAACAACGCAACATGATGAATAATGACGAAATACCACGAACAACTTCAAAAATGATGAACATGATGATCTTAAGATATTAAACCTGATGAAAACTGATAACACATGATGAACAGTTAAGAACGATGAAAGCTGTCGAAAGGTGACAAAAAAGGATCACAAATGATGGAAACTTACGAATAATGATGAATAATGATCAGAAAAATAAACTTGATGGATGATGCCTGAAAATCATGAGAATGATGCAACAAGACATGAGATCGGCCACGCCAAGGAAAAAATCACGAGGCCCTTGTGCGCAGGTGAAGATTCGCAAGCATAAGTATGGGCCCACAAATAGAGCTATTAGAGCCATTACAATTCTCACTACCCCCTGTGATTTAGAAAAATCATTTCATGTCATTTAACTTCTTAAATAAGGTCTTACTTAGACCTTGGGAAAAGCGAGGCGCAAACCAGCAGCTTGAGCGGGCTCAATGACGTTCTTGATCTTGGACTTGAGCTCTAAGCGCCTTTGGCAAACAGGAGGGAGAGTTTCCCAAATTGGGAGATGCCTTTTCTGGGGTGGTCCTGACATACTTAGAAACAAGGTGAGGGTCGCAGCGAATCCTGATTCATAAGCAAACAGGTAAGCAACTGTTGAGATTGTAGTTTCCCACCTATACTCCCACAAGGTCTAGTGGTCTTGCGCAAATACTTCTGCAAGAATTACGGCAACAATACCACCCGTAGATGACGTGTACTTTGGGCTGGAAAGAAGAGCCGAAGTCATCATGTAAAAATTATGAAGCTGCTCGACGCATAGGAATGCTAACTGTATCTGAGACAGGGTTGAAGGTATTCTCATTATTCAGGTTTCAGTAGAAGTTTCACGACTCGGCCGTGGCTTTGCAGTCTTCGCATGCCCGAGCCTTAGCCAAATCGTGCGGGCCATGTAAAACTCACAAACTGACAACGATGCTCTGCGACTTGGGTGAATCGCGGCAGCTAATGGTACTTAAGATTGCAATGAGAGGGGCAGAGGCGGGGTCACCAAACCTGTTTTTCCTGATCTCGCTGGCATTGCAAAATACCTGTATTACCTCATGACTCATCCCTGCAATCGGAATCCTGACTGCGCAGCTGACGAGATGAGCCAGTGACCCTTTTTCTGCGCACTAAGCCGTGTAATTAGAGCCCAGGGGACCACATTGGGACTGAAAAGGATTATTCGAAGACACCTAGGGCTCGGGGATTCCCACTCCTGCAGGAAATTCTACATCCACTAGACTAGCAGCGGCCATGTTGGTTCATCAGACTCTCACCGAAGCATGATTCATACAGATCGCTAAACCTCACTCCTACCCCCTGGAACCTGAAACTTACATGGTAGACCTTCCACAGTCCCAACCTCGAATACCCCGCACTACAGATCCTCGATGCTTATCTGGGCACTTGAGTTGGCCAGTGATGCACAAGGCCAGGCTCTTGCCACTGATGCTGCTATGCTCCTCATCGCAGGGGGAACATAAACATTTCCCAAAACGGGGTCGCCATTCCGTACCCATAGTCCTTGGCAAAGTGTTCGAACCGAATTTTTGGAAGTCCCACATTGCAGCAATTTCAGAAGCACTTGTTGATGCAAGAATCTGATTTCCAAAAGGAGACTTGGCCAGGCTATACTGGCATGTAGATGGCGAGGGCTTTCCAAAGTTGTGGGTTCCTTCTGGCGGTTCCACTAATCAGGAAATAATAAGGGTCATGTTGCTCTGGGCCCTCCAAACCCACAGTCAAGGCTCCGGCTGTGCCAACTCTACACCCACAACCATAACCTGCAATCCCCAGCCTCTCCTAAACAAACATGCAACCGCACGTCAAACCTTTTCAAGGGACGGAAGTCTGTGTGGGGGTCCGTTGCTGGTTACTAAGATGAGGCCGTGAGCTAGTGGGAAAGACATGTACCAGATATAGAGGACAACCCCACAAGAATACCTGACAGTGGACCTCTATGCGGCACATCCCTAAACGCTAAACTACAATCCCGCCTTCCGACCCTACAGCCGACAAGTCTACTTGCGCCTGCCTTTAAGTCTTGACTTCGAGCCTGCAACTCGTAGATTATGAGCAACAGCCTCTGACTTGCAAACTCTCAACTTGTGTCTTCGGGGAGTTTCTCAAACTGTCAGTACCCTTGGGCACCTTAGATGATGAGGGGACTGCGCTCTTCCAACAATAAACTCGTGCATCCTGTGTGGGCCTGCAATGCTCTTCAACAGGGAAGGCTTGCCCCGATACAGACCCAAATGAACGGTCCGATTAAACCAAAAAGACCTCAACCAATAGACGGTTAAATTAAGAAATCTAAAAGCCATTGAGAATCACAGATCCCGACAGCCCCATGCACCCTGCAGACCCTCAGTCACGTCCTTTTTGCCCTTCTTGCCCTTCTTGCCCTTCTTGCTCGGGAGCTGCAGAGTCGCTGCTTTTGGCTCTGGCAGGCGAATACGGGGGAACCTGAGAGAACAGGCTTTTGGGCTGAAGGGTGCGATGTTGGGATTGAAAGGTTTTGGGTGTTTCGGCTTTTGAGCTCAGGGTTCATGGCTGGGGCCTTGTTGCTCTTGAGCTTAATTGTGGTCCAGGAGTTAAGATCTGCTGGCTAGTTTTGGTTTAGGGTTTGGGTTGGAGGATGTGGAGCTTAAATCTCCAACCCTCCAATCCCCGCAGAGAGCATAAATCAAAACCCTCAAGCTCCCTTGAAACTCCTTTAAGCCCATAACATCTTTGCAGCTGCGCAGCGGCGGATCCCAGCGAGGCGGCTTGAAACCCAGAAATCTGCCGAGGTTTTTGAAGCTTGAGGTGTTGAAGATTTGGGGAAGCGCTTGGAAGGGTGTAACTAGGATTCTCTAGTGGATACGTAAGGATTAAGTGGGCAGGAAAATGTCCCAAGCCGGAAAACTTCAGAAGTTCACTGCAGAACCCTTTAGTACAACCTTTTGGCAACCCCTTTTCCACTTTCCTACTGTGGGGCCTGTGGCCCATGCTTGGGGTTCACTGTCTACAGAGAATGCAATGCCCTGGGGAAAGCCACGTCACCAAAGGGAGGGAAGTTGTGACAAGATTCTTGAGTCTGGCTTCAAGGGATTGTGGACCGTTTAGTTTCTACTGGGGACAGTTATCTTGGGAGGAATACCGCGCTGTCCTGCCTCATGGTTGCATCGCGAGGACACTCTCGTATGGGTTGGGCTTTCCAGGGTTTGGATGAGTCTACGCACAGCGCTTGGTTTTTGCTTTTGCCCTCGAACGTCACTAGCTGCAACTTTATTACAACCCCGGTGGCCGCCACCCTTGATTTTTATGCTGAAGCGCGCTGAGGCACTTTGCCAGCTTCGCTGTGTCGACATTTGGAGTGTCTGAGGCATCCTCAGTACCCGCACGAGTTTTTGGGACTTCAGGGATCGCACGGGGTTTTGCAAGGGCAGTGCCTGGATTCTATGACGCTCGTATAGGGAGCAGATGCGTACCTCGACATGAACCCAGGGCATGCTATATCCTTTTGCAAGGTACATTCGAAATACGGCTCGAAAACGTCTGTCCAATTTGATTACGTAAACAACAGCATGGTTGAGGAGTGATTCACATGACGCATGACTGTGCAAGTATTGTGCTTACTGGGGAGAAGTCCATGCCCTGTATTCTCCAAAGGATGAAGTGATGTAATCCGAACTGGCAACTATAGCCTTGGTATAACTGGTGTCATGCCGAGTGGAGAGTGGGGAAGTGCCTCACTTCTGTGACTGGTACACAAGCAGGAGAAGCTCTACTTACAGAGATCCTCACCTTCTTCTTTCTGGACCTTGAGTCTTGTGAATTGCTTGATGTTTAAATTTTCTAAGGGCAAAGCGCAGACCCAAGAACAACAATGGGGAGATTTGATCAGCCAGTGTGTGGTGCTCTCTTGCTGGAAATAAATAACCTCTGAGCAGTCCCTGCCTGGAGAACCCAAGCAGGAATGTCCCGGGCAACAATAAACCGAATCCTGAAGCCTGAACTTGCTCTGCAGGGATCCACTTCGAAGAGCTTGTCTCGTGGAACCAAACATCGCACCATGCGTCTATGTGCCTCAAAGGGGCCACCAGATTTGGAGGGATTTGGTTTTGGGTTACGAGTCTGTCTTAGTGCTTATAGACTACAGCCCCAGATGATTGGGATTCAGACGGATGAAGGTGTGATAAAGTTTGCATACTGCTCTCGAGCTGACTTTCAATCCTGTGCTCTGCACCCAGACAACGAGACTCAGGGCTTCAAACCCCAAAACCTGTTTGTTTTTAGCTGTCTCCATAACCTGGCAGACTGGCAGAGCAGAGTAGTCCTTTTCAGCCTTCCCCCTTTCAGAAAAACAATCCAAATCCTGATGAGGCCAGTTCCACTCCTGTCAAGTATCCGTAGACCCGAACTCGAAAGCCCCTGGTTGCTAGATGCTTTCCCCACAGGGCAGAACAGCAGCCTGAATTGGCTCATGAGCTTTACAGCCAACCCAACCATCCCCAAGGCCTGTAGGAGCAACTGCGTCTTCATTGGTGGCAGAAGGGCCTGACACAAGGTCCACATGAGTTCTTCGTGTGGGTTGAAGTTTAGGGTCAGAAAGGCGGCTCCCCCAGGGCCCTTGTAGCACGTGTCATTCGGCGATGCGCTTCAAAAGATTCTGTCCTTGCGCTCCCAACGCTACCTGTCAGCTCCGAATAGTCATCGCCTCAAATCATTGAGACGCTCCCCCTCTGAAATACAGCCCACCGCGCTTGGACCTTGGCAAATGGAAACCTGCGAGTACAACATGTGACCCTCGAACCCAAAGTCCTAAACCCAAAACACTGACCCCACCTCATAAGCCTTGAATAACATTCGGCCTGGGTCTGCCCGCAGGAGGATTCCACTGGGGCCCGCCCGCGCCTGCACCGCTCACCGCTAGGCAGGGGCCAACTTGGATGCTGGGCGGCCAAGCTTTCCTTACACTGTTGAGTTCATTGGCGCTCGAGTGCCCTAGTATGGGTACTTTGACTGCAAGAGTCGAGTACGGGAGTTGGGCTCCGGCCCCGAAGGTGCAAACGCGTACTGTCGTCGCCTGTGCACACATGCGCCAGGCACACGCCATGTGGTCACTTCTTCTTGGGTGCTTCCGTGAATGCAGTGGGCATGCTGTCATTCCAGCACCTGGTATCTGCGCAGGCAGAAGCACGAGGGCATGGTGCAGCTGCAGCAAAATCATTTCATCGCTATTGCAAGTGTGCACCCCGCCAGCTCATAATTGAAACCCTGCTAGGTCGCTGTGCTCCAACTCCTCCGCCCTGAGTCCTTGCTCGCTGCACCGTGTGACTGTAATGAGGATAGCTGGGCATGCAACCGTAGAATCTCATATATGACTTGAGCAGTGAGCACCTGAACCAGGTTCCGAAACTCAGAAGAATCAACAAAATACCGCTTTAATTATCCTTCAGCCGTGAACCACACACCCCTAAAACCCCAAACCCTAAAACCTTAAATCCCGAAAACCCGGAGTGCAACAAACCCCAAAACCCTGAATCCCAACCCCTAAACCCCATGCTTCTGAAGGCTATGCCTTCCATGCTGGCGCGTCTTGGGATCCTTCAGGAGGATGACCTTTCCAGCATCTCTGAAAATCCATAGGTCCCTGCGGGTTTACACGTTTAACAGGTTAGCGGTTTTGGGATTCAGGGTGTAAAGGCTCAGGTGTTTAGAGGGCTAGGGGTTGAGGCTTAAACCGTTTGGGTGTTCAGGGTCTGGGGGGTTAGGACTTTGAGCCGTTTATGGCTTGCAATCTTTTGCATCGGGTCCTATACGCTAGCGGGACTGGGGGAGATGAGGTGCGGGTAGTATAAGATACCCGTGTAAACTGGTTGGAACATGAGAATTTCCAAAACAGTGGCAGCTTTGGGACTGAGGGTTGTATGGGAACATCAGGAGATGATGCAATGTAAGGATCATTTTGAGTATGGGCCCCCGCAGAAAAAAAAAAGATTCAGAAGAAGGTATTTCAAGCATCATATGAGATCCTTCGAGATGATGACTCACATAGACAGGTTCAGGGTAAATGCCTTGATTCGGGGTCGCAGACAACTGCCCCAGAAGAACTGCGAGATGTTCTTGCGCGTTGTGAGACTTGAGCAGGTCCTATTTCGCTGGCATCCACAGGACGAGAAGATCCGATGTACGAACCAGTAGCTTTGAGAACCCCTCATGTCAGGTGCTGCAGCTTTATTGTGCCACAGAACATTTGCACAGAGCTGTTTGGACAAGGCTGATTGGCGATTTCAATCCAGCGCATGGTACAAAGCTTCTGGAACAGAAGATTGTCCATGACTTTTCCTGAGTCCACAGACAGGGATGAAGCTGAATATCAGATCCGTTCAGGAGTGGGGTGAGAGGGGAGGTACCTGGGAGAGGTAGCTTCCCTACCAAGGCTTAGTAAACCCTGAATAAACTTACGGGGGGTTAGCAGAGAGTGAGGGAATATATTATATCGGGATTATAAGGATCAAAATTTCAACTGAAAGTTGAGCCATATTCTCCTCGAAGCAGGGGCTTACTGCGGAGACTTTCCCATGAAACTGCTGGAGAAGATGGGCCGTTGGCACTCCGTCAGCCACTTCGCAGTGCAGTTACAAACCATCTCTTACCAAGCATACCACAAATGCGGGAGCAGTTCGACAAGTCTACTTTTGGGGTATCATGTGACACTAAGATTCGAGCAGCAGTAAACACGGTGAAGATCAGTTGGCTGAACCTTCAGCCTTTCAAGGTCTCTACCTTAACTGCTTTGATGCAACAGTTAGAACCCGACATGCCGTGTCATAATTCTCCGAGGCCGAGAGACAATTGATGAACGAAATCCTGCATAAACCCAAGTATAGTAGACTACCATACTTCCTAGGCTTTCGGCACAGAGGAATCGAAGATTTTGCCCGTTAACCAGATAGGTTCCTATAGGTGATCACATGCTTGGTTCCAGCAGTCAGGATATTGCTTATTGTGAGACCGCACTATAGCTGCCTGCATAGGTAGAGTGCTAGCTTAGACGAGCCTGTGCATCTGGCGCAAGGGCATAGAAGTCCTTAGCATTGTGCTCGATAGCTTGGATGTTGCGCTCACCCGAGAAGTGTTAAAAGATAAGGCTGCCATTGAGCGTACAATAGCACTACGTTTGCAATTTTGGAGGACTGCTAGCGGCTGGGGCCAGAATTCGAAAGCAATAATTTCCACAGCTGGGCCGCAGGGTCATTCGTCGGGCAAATGAAACAGTGAAATCTGTTCTTTTCCTGCACATGATCCACCACGAAACCAAAAAAACTTGTTTCTGACACCGGAGAGCTCAGCCGGCGGTCTAGAGAGGAAATGACCATCCGACACGCCTTGCAACTACCAATTCTAAACTCTACTCACCATCAACCAGGCTAGCAGCCTTTCAACATGGAAAGCGCCAACAAGGATAAGTACAAGTCCAGGTGAGACTCTGTGAGGCATTTTTAGTTTCATGACACCCCACCGCACACTGACAAATGATAAGATCTTCATCTCTGAGCCTCAGCCTCAGTCCCGTTCAGGCTTCCATGAAAAAAACATTTCCAGGCCACAATGATAGCAGCTGCTTTTGGGGATTCCAGTAAGCCGAAACAGGAAGTGCTTTCAGGACTGCAGGTCAAGAGTCGAGGAAGTGGTGCTGGAGCATGTTGTCGGAGATCACCCGGTGCTTCATGTTGAAGGCATGGGCGAACTGCACCTAGTTTCCGAGCCGAATCTTGGATACCGCCACATGGAGATGGGGCAGATCTTAAATAAATATCATACTTATCTAGGGAAGCCCCAAATGTAGGAGCATTTGATTTTAGATCTCGCTTGCAGCTGCTGCAGGTGCTGCGAGTTGGGGGCAATATCAAAATCCTCGTCGTGGCTCTTTGGAACATGCTGAGAGTGTAAGATTCGCTTCTTGCACCGACACGGCCCCCCAGGTACCCAGAAAATCAGAGCTATGATATAGACCTCAACCAGTGGCTATCTTTGTCGCTTGGGGGCCTATCCTGACACAGGATCGAGTACCAGCTTGCTGTGTATAGCTGCCCCGATCCAGCTCAAGGATGACAAGACTGTGCCCCATACGCTAAACCGCAAACCCTGAAACCTACATGTGCTTTTTTCAAAAGGGAGTTCCCATTACATACCCCGAAATACTGCAGTCCTGATACTTATCGGGTGCCCCCGCCAAAAAAAAGAGTTTGGGGGGAACTTCCACATCCCAATCACTCAGCCTTGTTGACTGACTTCGCGCAGAAGCCGAGGTTTGGGAAGTGCCGTGCGAGTGCTGCCACATCGGCCTGTGGGGATGTGAAAGGGTCGGAGCCTTACTGGTGCTTCAGGGGGAGTGGGACAGGGAATCACGTACTTGAACTGCAGGGTGTTGGGATTTCAGCTTCGGGGCTTAGGGTTCTTAATGAATCTCTTCCACTTAGGGCAAACACTCGGTGAATATCAATACCTGTTAAGGGAAGACCTGATTCCTGGAAAAGCCGCCAAGAGGAATGTTGATCCCAAGAGCAATTGCGGGGAATTTGCAGGGTTGACAAACGATATAACCAGACCCTTCAGAGGGAGTGAGGATTAGGGCGTAGCATTGCACTTGCACACTTTTGGCTTGTTGGCTTGGGTAGTGATCAAGTGGTGGAGCAGTTTTGCCCCCAAGGGCCGGTGTTTCAGGACTCGGCGCTTCAAAACTCCAGGCGTGAGGTCTAAAGCCATGGGTTTGCAGTCTGAGGGGCTCTAAGCAGAAATGAAAAGGATCAGAAGGCCTCTGTGGTGAGCACACGAGGAGGTTCAGGGTTCAGGAAGCTTCTGCCGGCTTCCTACTTGAGGGAGCGGGGGCTCTTCCTGCCAGGCCTTTCATGTCTTGAGCCAAAGGCCCAATTGTTCCTTATAGCTTGCCACTGGTCTCTCCTGGAGTTTCTCTGGATACCCACCGTCCCAACTCATGCACATGTATACATTACTTTTACACAGAAGAGGTTACAACATCATTGAGCTTCCTGGCGTGCAGAGTCTGCCTTATAGCAGGGGTTCAATTCTAGACAGATGCTGTCTGACCCGCCAAGCGCCCAACTGCCAGCAGCCTCCCTAGAAACGCAGCAAAAATCTCTACAAAACATGCTTGGTGTCTAAATGCGCATCGTGAAGAAGATGGCTACCTCGTGCAGCAGCGATGAAGGCTGCCCAGGGCGGGTGTGAGAGACCTTGCCACAGGACATGTCAGGTTTACGGCAATCTGCACGAAAATCCAATATGCTCAGGATTAAGCTACATCCTGCTGTAGGTCCTAGTAGCCTTTGCCGCGCAAAAAAGATGCCCAGGCTAAAGTCCGACGCCGTCACATTCCCGCATCAGGACCCTGCATAACAAAGCTGTCAGGAAGCTGTACTTCGGGATATGATATTCCTTCAGCCCCGATCTTGTCAATCATGCCCACACAAAACGTGAACCCACACCCTTTAAGTGCCAATCTCCTCCGATGATAGGAGCTTGCTTTTGCCAAACACCCAGGAGGGCTCTGCACTTCGTTGCAGATTCATTCTGGGAAAGCTCCAAGATGGGACGACCCGTCTCTGCAAATGCCACACAAAAACGAAAGACGCACATGTATGCACGTTCTCGTGGAGAGCGTCTAACGGCATCCGTCCCCGAGAGCGTTCAGGGGATCAGAGCATCCATGCCCAAACCATGGTAACATCCATCCCTGACATCATCCATGTTCGAACGCGCCATCCCTGCACGATAACAACATTACTAGTGTCAGTCGGTGATAAGAGCATACATGCCCAGACAATAAATCGTCTCTCGTGCATCCGATGACCTGTGCGTCCATGCGGACAACGCTAGTAACATCCTCTTCCTAGCATAAACGGAAACCCTGGCAGTTTTGTGGTTCGGGTAGTGCCATCAAGATGCAGCGAAGAGGCCGTGCAAAAACATTCAGGTGACTGACCGCGGCACCCCCTAGGTTTTTGAAGCTCTCCCAACCCACAAGCCAGTACTCTGAAACGCCATACAATAAATCCGCACATGCAGTATACTAGAAACTCAAGGTAATACTCACTGTATGGCCGCGCACAAACAAAATCCCGACTTTTGAAGCTCCTGATTTTTGGAGATCCCAGCCTCGAGCTCATGCTGACGAAGAAATGCCGCTAAGCCTTAGAGGGATGGGCTCTGCGTTCCGGATTTTAGCCGTTTGGGGTTTTAAGTTTTGGGGCTTGTTAGGGTCCATCATGTCCAGCGTTCTTGGGTAAGATTCGTCTAACGGTATCAAGTTTACCTGACTGCTGTGGACAGCCCCCTTCACGATCCTCAGGTGCAGCTCATGAGAATAGTGGCCTTTCTTGTGACATGGGTAAGGGCTGCGACACGATGATGTCTACCTCTCACGAGCTCCACCGTCAGAATGAACAAACTTCAATCTTACTTAATCGGGGAGATAAGCAAGTTGGCTGGTCCACAGCCTTGCGACTAGGGAGATCGGCCCAGATTTGTATAGGTCACTCATACATATTCATCCAAATAACCCCTTGCAAGTCCCAGGCCATTCAAGGAAACAAATACAAGAAGGCCATCCAGCACTGGTTCGCTGAGCCCCTGGTGCGGACAACATTCTTGATGTTCAACCCTGCATGCTCCACCTCACGCACTAACTAAATAGGTAGTCTACTTGCCAACCTTAACGCCTTGTAGCCTTCGTCTAAAAATCCACCCTACCCTTCAGCGCTGTTCAGTCCTGAGTCTTCTGATTCATTGCCACGAGGCTCCATCGCCCAGCCAAGTCGAAGCCGGCCACTAGAACTGGCGATTTGCCGTGGCGCTTGGCCTGGCGGTTCATGGAACTTTGGATGCTGCTCTTGCCACATGCTACGGTAGTGCTGTCAGTGAAGGTCAATCTCTAAGCACCAGGTGTCCAGAATCAAACAGAAGGTTCCTGGCATCGTCCATGGTAGAGGTTCCCAAGCTGCGGTGCCTGTCTGAGTTTCTGAGGCTGCGGGGCTTTTGCCCCTGCCCCAGAACCCAAATATTCAGGACCCAGATCTGCAAGGAACCTAAAACCGGAACCCTGCAAGATGAGCTCATCCCTATCTCGGGCAGAGGGTCTGGGTGTCAGCTTTGATGGTCCTGAATGCAAACGTCTCAGCTTGGGTTCGCCTTCTACGGGGTTTAGGGGTTAGGGTATTAGGGTCTACAGTCAGGTGTGGATTTGATTGGATGACCCCTTAATGCCGCAATCTTCAATCCCCGACTGGCCGAAATCCAAAAACAAACCCTCAGAAGTTCCTGTTCCTGAAGCCCGGCCTGTGCGTGGCCACCCCAGTGGCGCATTTTGAGATGCTTAGCGAAGCCTCCGGGAACAATAAGTTCAATGGTCACACCAAGATTTTTTCCTGTCACGAGCCGGGAACCTAATGTAATACTATTTTGCTCCTTTGAGGGTCCTGTTCTCTCCGCCCTTCAGCTTGCATGTAACTTGACTCATCAGGAACGTCATCTGGACATTGATGAGCTACCAAAGCGGAAACGCCCCATGTCCCCTCGCTGTCCAGAAGGAAGCCGCGGAGCCTGGAAAGACTTTGTTCACTGTCCTGCCGTACTGTGCCAAGCACGTCGCTTTTCCTGCATTGCAAGCGGCCCACCAGGGGACCCGCGGTCTTCGGGATACTTTTACTGCGGGCTCAGTATATGCATGGGGAAGACGGCATTGTTCAAAGTGGCAAAAGAATGGGTGCATTGAACGCTGGAAGCTCAGAAGCTTGAGGTAGGCTGGCTCCACGCATGATGCTGTTGTACAGCATCATTCTAGTAACAGGAACATTGGTCAGTGTAGTACTAGAGACAAAAATCAGATCCCGCAGTCATTAAAATGATCAGAGCTTAAAAATGATCAAAATAGCTACCATGGGACATCATTGGAAAAGGCTCATATTGAAAGTTTGAAGGCGCGGAAACAAGAGGGCCGATTATAATCTGACAATGTCATGTACGCTTGCTCGTGTGAAGGATCTGAAGCAAGTGATGACGATGATAGGATGCCTGAGGTTCCCACAAAATCAAGTGACAACAAACCCCCAAAAAATGAAAATGGAGAGGGCAATATTTGGATCAAACCCCTCAACATACGGACGGATATGAGTGGTAACTGTAAACCTCACACTCCAAGTACAAAACCCAAACCCTCAAACCTGAAAACTACACCCTCGACACTGGCCCACACCCAAATCTCGACACCCTAAGCCCTGAACCCCACCCCCTGAACCCTGAACCCCTCCTTTGAAGGCGGCTTTGGCAGAGAGCTGCAGAAGGCCCACATCGTCGGCCGTACGTGGGCAACTGTCCTTTCTCGAAACCGAAAGCATGGGAACCAGCAGTTTGACACATGCCTTGAAGCCCTAAACCTTGAGATCATACACACTTAAATCCTTACACCCTGAACCCTACAACCCTCATAGGTGAACTCCTGAAACTCTTGATGCTTCAAAAGATTTGGACGCCTGAAAAACGCCTGGAAGACCCGCCTCGGCCGCTGCGAGGAACCAGGCCGCTACGAAAAGCAGCGGTCGCATCATCACGGAGGGTCGGTGCGGTGGCGGGAGGATGATGCAAGGCAGCAAGTGTCTTTGTGTCTAACTTTTTGGGATGTTCAGCTGTTCAGTTTGATGCAAGGCGTTGGGATAGGGTGTTACTGCTTAGCTCAAAGTCGATGGGTGGTGTAGTCGCCTCCAAAATGCATAGCACACAGACTGGATTTAAGGCGTGTGCAATGTTGAGCCTTCAGCTGCCTAGCCTCCTCGAACCTCAAGAAAAGGAAATGGCGCAGTGAACAAAGATCAGGCATCAGCGCTGCAGGCATGAAGTTTCGCTTTCAACGATCAAGCTTTGTAGTATTTTGTAGAAAGACTCAATCAAGTTGGAAGCGGTATGTGCATAGTACACAAATGTCAACCCATATCTCTATCTCTGCATACTTTGATTTCAACAGATGCCCATATGTTTGGGTGACTAGCGTCACGCATACCACAAATCGTAAACTCATACAAGTTTGCAAATTCCAGGAAGCTGGACAGGTGGGCTGCCAGGACACAGAATCACCTTTAGCACACTGTAGCAGCTATGCAGGCTTTCAAGGGGGCTATTATGGGGCTGGTATGGCAGGGATCCCTGTATGACTAGGGGATCCTGAGTGTTCCCATGATTCCCTATGTTGGTCCCCTTGCTTGCATGATTTGATGGTACTTCAGCTCAAAAGGAAGCCGCCAGTCCTAGAGCCATAGCTATAGCTTGCCAAAAGGACTTCAGTAGATCTCTCTGCTGCGCTTCGGTGAACTGGCATGTCAGATTTATGCGCTAGCACGCCTCCTCAGAAGCTGAAACCTTCAGAGTCAGAGCAACCTAAAAGGACAACCCCCAAAATTAAGCACATCATGAAATCCGCCAGTTTAGCAGGTGTTCGGACCGAAATACGACTGAAATACCGCCAGGCAAAGTCCTCCCCACAGGTGCGTTCGCAGAGCTTGGTGACAATGAGGCCAAAGAATCCAGAGGAAGGACTGGGCAATTGTATCACAGGAAGGGGTGAACTGGGCTGGTGCTAGCCCTAACCGAAACCAGCTCGGGTGGGCGAGGGGTTCTACCTTGACACAGGCTGGCTATTAAAGTCGATACGGCCTTGTTATAGTAGACCAATTCCCCTGACCTTAGCGAATGGGGCTTCAATTCGTTTACAGATCCTACCCTGCATCCTCAATTTCATATAGAGTGCAGGGTTTGAGGTTTCGAGGCTTCATGTTTGGGATCGAAGGCGCTCTTTGGGTCTAAGAGCTCTAAGGAAGGTCTACCTGGTAAAGCATACACGTACACCTCATGATCCCAAACCTCAATGCTTCTCTACACCTGTATGCTACAGGATGCCCCAAGCCAATGTCCACATCCCCAGGCCACAAACCTTCCTGTAAAGGGTGGGGTCTTGATGCTATGGAGACGGAAACCCACTTCCCCTTCTACACATACACAAATATCTTAGTCAGGAACCCCATATACACTCACCCGAGACAGTGACAAAGGCCATAGGAGAACCTCAGATATACACAGGAACCAGGAGTGGCAGCCTCCGGCGGCTCACGAAAGACCATCCGAGAAGCTCGGGCTCCTGTTGTGACTTCTGATTTGGAGTCTTAGGAATGCTCTAAACTTAGATGTGGTCGAGCATTCTGATTTGGAGAATTGAAATCAGGGATTCAGTTTTTTTCTTCGCATGTACCTTGACCTCCTTACAGCACATATACCCAAGTTGAGACTTAGGTGATTTGAAGGTTTTGTTGTTTGAGGTTTTGTTTCCACCAACAGGGACTGCCTGAACAGTTGCCAGACCGATAGCGGCCGTTGGCGTTACAGTTTGAGGAACGCTGGCAATGAGGTCCCTTCATATGGCATTCAATTTCAACGGTAACCGAAGAATGACATTGAATAACTTTCTACTTTTACTTCTCTCTAGATTCTCTAGATCCCGATGTTTCTCTCATGCCTATGTCGCCGAGAAAGAGGAACGCGTACCCCAACAAGCAGCCTTTCCAAGGGTTACCTTGAACCCTAAACTCCTAGTGCACCCTTAAACCCCTATATATAATCCCCTATATACTCCCCTATAACCCTTTTTTCAGGAGTTTAGGCGGTAGCTCATATGGCGCCACCACCCGCTGCAAAGAGCCAAGCCTCGCAGCTGCCACACCGCAGAGGCTGCCACAGGTAGCCTGGGCTTCCGAAATTCCGACTGTGAAACGAGATTTAGGGGATGGATGTTTGAAGGGTTGAGGGTTCAGGGGCTTAGAACTTCAGAGCTTGGATCTTGGGGTCAAAAACTTCTGGTTCTCAACAAGGTTAAAACCCTTTGATACGGAACTTCGCAGCCCACTAACGGTCCCGGGCATGTCTTCCGTGGAGCCTTTTAAGGTTCCCCATGGAAAGAAGCACAGGCAGGAGGTTGGAATTGAGGGCTCTCCTTGTGAAGAGGGAGAGACCCTAAACCGTACCCATTTCAGTTCCTATGCCGCAGGGTTTGTGCAGCTTAAGGGCTCAGCTTCTAGGACCAACCAGTTGGACTCCTTGCTTAGGAACTAGACAACCACCATGGGGTACCAAGTTGCAGGAGTTAAAGCGTTTAGCTTGTGCTCTCATCATTAGGATTTGGTGCTTTTGGGATCTGGCGCATGGGGTCAGGGCTTGCGGTTCATATTCCCTGGACCTCCGCCCTAGGGACCAACGTGGTCACAGGCTTCGGGCTTGGGGAAATGCGGACCCTAAGTCATCTGACTGCTTTCCCTAGTCTACCGCTTCCTAAGCCAAAGAGTCGCAGCACAACCGCCACCATGAACCTCATACTTCAAAGGAAATGCCCCCAAAGCCAGGATGACCTGTGATGGTAGCCAGTGACCCGGGAACCAGCACTGTTCCTCGCAAGGGCGGTATGCTCCCAGGGGCAATACGCCGGCAGCCTGGCCAAGTATCTTGACAAAGGACTTGGGCAACCGTAACCCCTCTAAAGAATGCTTCGTAGCTAAGGTCACGAGCATTGGGTATCCTTGGAATTGAGGGCTGTATGACTATGGGAAGGTTTGGGCTGGTTGTGGAAGCCTGTGCTTTGCACTTCCTAGTCCTCCATCCACGTTAGGGCTCCCTTAGAGACCATGCCCAGATGTACACGTTGAAGAATTCTCTGAAAAATCTGCAGAGACTCAAGGTTTCGGCCTCATGAACTCGGAGCTTCGCGAAGGATTGTAAGTCTTTACTGGTTGGCTATGGAAGCTTCAAGCTTGGGGTCCCAGGCCTTCAGTCTGAGGATTGAAGATCTCACGCCCCAGCTCTGTGAGTGGCGGTGAGCCGGCGGTGAACCAGCTTGAAAAGTAATGGAACCCAGGGCTCCGATTCCATGCCTCAAATCCCAGCCCCACAGACCCAAGCCTTCAACCCGAACATGCAGAACCTTAAGCTTCGCTTCCCAAATCCCAACCTGCCAACCTCCAAATTCTACAATTTTTCCTTATCGTCCCACTCCTGCTCTGCCACCGCCACCGCCCCTCCCAGCACATCTACAACAACTCATACAACACTGGTTACTGAGAATTCCTTTGGTTAAGCCGTCTTTTGTCTGGCCTTGCGCCCAAGGCTGTGGCGTCTGCATGCGGAACCACCTGGGCCTCGCGTCCTGCTCAGGAAGCCATTGAACTTTTTGGGCCCTTATACTCGGGGTTCTAAAGCTTCAGGATCTCCGGAAGACGCCCTGACTAAGTCTTGTGGGCCCAATGCAAGACACCCTCAGAGAGGTTTTGCAGGCTTAGCTGCCCATCCTGATATTTTTTGACGAGTGGGGCTTACCGCCGCTTGCTGAGGCTTACTGTGAATGTGGTGAACAATCTCAGGTACTGTATGAAGGAGACTTGTAGTTGACAAACTCTAGACTTTGGGCTCCTTTGGGCTCAGGGCGTAGTGTCCAGGGGTTTGAGCTGCGGGCTTGGCTTTTTCTACGGCATCTTACTATGTTGGACAATTTCTCGTGGCTGCATAACCCCTGACAATGAAAACCAAGATACTTGTTTTGAGCAAGCTACGGGCTGAGCCCGGTGGGGATCCGGGGTTAGCAATGCAGGTGGCATCCAGAACGTTACCAAACCGTTAGCTGCTGAATCCGGATCCAAATGCCTGCCTAGTTTTGTAGCTACGGCCCGGCAACAACACTCCAGATACCCTTCTGACAGCGACAGACACCATGATATGCGTAACGATTCATAGCAGAAGAACCAGCGACAAATGCAGTTGTAGCAATAGAAGTATTACTGATTCTACCTTTCCTGCTGCCAAAAGTTTGTTGCTTTGTGACGACTGCACTTTTATAAAGAATCCTTGACCCACCAAGCCCTCAACCCTGATGAACCTTAAAGCCTGGTCGTGCGGCCCTAATATGGGTAATTAGTTAGACTTCAAGAACTTCTATAGTATGCCATAGCACACGTTCCTGAAGTCTCTCCTGCTACCGAGGCAAAGCTTGGAGAGCCGAAGAAGATCGCAACGATGTCCTTCGCCACTGGTAGCAGAATAGCCTTGGACTTCAGTGTGTGGGTTTGAAGGTTCAGGTTTTGGGTTTCGGCATTTGGGGTGTTGGTTTTGTGGTTTTGGGCTTGAGGTTTGGGGTTGTTTCGTTGGTGGATCAAGGGCGCGTGCAAGAAGTTGCCTCGAAAGGTCGGAAGTTTTTGGATTGTGAGTAATGACGATCCCCGCTTCCCCGAGAAGGCTCTTGCTCAGCAGGCTCCGGACGCTGGTCACCAGATGTCTTCAAACAAATTGCTGGAAGCCCTCGTACCTCTAAATTGAAATCCTGCACAACAAGCCAATTGATTATAATGGTCGGCTCTGCCAAGATGGGTGACCATTGCGGATCCTATGCTCATGTATGGATTCTGAACATTATCTGCATTAGGAACCACTGTGGGTGCGTCCGTTACAGACGTAGCTCACCGTCATAACCCACCGTGATATCCAAATGTCTTCGCGCTTCGGAACTCAACCCCTCACGCCCAGCCCAAACTACCTAATAGCCAAACCCTGAAGCCAACAAGCAGCCCCTGCTACAATATAGGTGCGCATGCAGGGCTTAGGAATTCGATTGAAGGGTGAGACCCTCGGACAACAATGCCTCAAAGACAGGGATCCCCGCAAGATACCTGCTTAGTCAGACTGTTGGAAACATAAACCTCGAACCTTAAAGCCGAAGAGCACGTGACTGCCTCACCTTGAACATGCGTCGAATCTCAAATCCATGGAGCCCTGGACAAAAAACTGAGCGAAATAGTGCGCACCGCTGGTGGAAGGAACATCAAGCATAGACCACCAACCCAAGCCTCCTAGCCAGACATCCACAAAATCTTCTGTCCACACGACCTACAGCAGGCGTCTCGTCTCCAAACCCCAAACCTGATGTGCTGAACCCTAAACCATCACCAGCTCACAGAGGGTTGGCACACCCAGGGTGGTCAGCGGGTATGCGAACACCGCGTTCCTGGAGCTGGCTTTTTCCAGGGCTTGAGGTTTAGGAGCTTGGAATTTTGGACATAGTAGGCTGAACTGGAGGAACCTTATCGAAGGACCCGTGATAAAGTGCTCAAACTGAAATTGATCCTCTGTGGCACCTCTGTATAGAGCTTCTTTACATACTCTGCTTTCGTTGTGTGACTCGAGCAGGCACGTACAAGCAAACAGCTTTGGGAGACATTACCGCCATAAACGTTCTGAAGCAGCCACCAAGCCAAGCAGGGAATTAGCCATCGGAGATGCGTATGGATTCTAAAGGGACATGAAGTAGATCCTGGTTTAGGGTCATGCAAACGTCACTGTGAGAAACTCTGAAGATGCAATGCAAAGGTCCTCGGGTGCGCTTACTGCCGCTTGACGTTTTATGGGTTCGCACCCGACAAATACTCAAAACAAAGGCTCTGACTTACAACACTTAGGGAACCTCGTGCCAAGGTAGACTGACAAACCAAGACGATACCGGCTAGATGGCGTTGTAGAATTCGATCATTGACTTATTCTGTCGTAGTGGCTGCTTCTTGCTATTTCCGAGATGATCCCGTATCTGAGTGTCAGTAGTTTCTGAGTCTCTTTAGTCTGGTTCGTACCGATTGCCCCCCCAAGGAGGGTTGGCAACCGCTGTGACAAAGAAGAACTAGAAGTCAGCCGGGAAAGGTCTGGGGTGGGGGGGCGGGGAGGGAGACGTAGTCTGAGAAGTTACGACGATTGGGTAGGATGTGCTGACCTACAGCCTGGGCAACAAGAGAGGTGTTGATCAACACAGGACGGGTTGGGAATCAGATAGGAAGGTTACTAAACGTAAGCTTGAGACTTGGTAGTTGGACCCATGGTATCGGAGTCATGTCGGACGCGATTGCAGATGGTTGAAGGTTCTGCGAAGCAGGTTCAAGGCTTCCTGCAACATGGGGCGTGGTAGCAATTTGGACTTCAGAGGGTGAAAAGGTGATAGTGGGAGCGGTGGCTATCACATTCTTTGTTGCTGCGGGCTTATAGCGTAAGAAATGAGCTTCCTGGATCCTGCTTGCAACCAGAAAAAGAATCCCCATACCCCCGAAACCTCAAGGATCCCTGAAGACGACCCAGACTTGACATGCGGCGGCAGCATGTCGATTTTGTCAACCAGCAGCGAAGAAGACAGCGCCAGGGCCTGAGGCGAATAAACCCTCTACCGACTCACGCTTAGTTGGGAATGGGGAGATGAAAAATGCAAATTGCTACTAAGCTGTTTTGTTTAGGTTTGAAGGGTGAGTTAGAATATGGGCGAGTGAATTCCTATCTTGTCCGATGTTTTCCCCCACAATTCTCCGTAAGGCATATTCCCCTTCCCAGCTGGCACAGGTCTGCAGAGGCTCCTAAGACAAGCTGCTATGGCTGCAGGTGCAGGCAAGCACCTTAGGCCACAACATGTGGGCTCCCTTTGGATACTTAGACCCGGTGAGAACACATGCTTTCGCCTACCACTTTCTGCTTGAGACCTTGGTGTTTATGGCTTCAGGTGCACTTTGCAGCCAATTCCCGAAATCTGGCCTGCCCGCAGTTGGCGCACGCCAAGCAGGCAGCCTGCCGTGAGCGACAGGGGGTAGGTTTGGGGGATGTTTCAGGGGTGCAGGGTTAGCCATGAAAAGCTATGGGCATGGAGGATTCAGGGGTCAGAAGAGCGGTCCCTGACTACCGGCCCAAATGATTTCCAAGGGCAGCTCATACAGCTGCGTTTTCATCAATGCGCAATCAATGAACAAGATTTGTGCCTAACACAGAGCCAACAAGCAAGGGGACCAGATATCTGAGTCTAGACTAAAAGGCACAAGACATTCTCCTGCTACGGGCCACCCAACCTTTCAAACCATAACCTCCTACTATATAGAAAACGCCGATACAAAACCTACAGGTAGACGATAAACATGAACTCCTGCCCAATTCTTAGAGGCAGTTTCGAAATAGAGGGCATGGAGATATACTCAAACCACCTGGCTCACCTTGTACAGGTGCCCTCATAGAGACCTCCCTTTTCGGAACATCCTCCAATCCTATTCCGTAGTACACCCTCAACCACGTACCACCCTAGACTCACGTGAAATGACCTATACTCCGCTTGAGCCATTAGTGCATGCCAGCCTGCGTCCGGCCCTCCAGGGCACTTGAAGCCATTGCTTGGCGAAGGGCATAGAAACTTTCAAACAAAGCCTCACGGCTAAGAGCAAGGGTGAAGTCTGCCATAGAATTCTGAAGTTTGGGGTGAGGGTGTAGGATGGTTTAGGGATTGCAGGTTCGAAGACTGGGTCAAGTAAAAGACAACGAACAATAGCATGTCTGAATGTGTTCGCGGCATGAAAAACTATAGCTTCTATTGAAGTCTTTTGCAAATGCCATTACCCTTGCTCCTGCTTTTGCTTTTGTTGGTATGCACCATGCATAAGGCTTTCTTGATCCATCAGCTGTGGAAGCTGGAGTGATAGCGCTTTTCCACGCCCTGGACTTGTGGGTTTGAGGGTTGGAATGCCGACTCTTCTGGCATGTACCTTGTTTCGCACATGGCAATCAAGGGAATGAGGTCCAGGGTTCTCGCTTGTGGTCAAGATCTAAAAGTGGAGCGCAGGCTGCCAAAGTCTGGTATAAACGGGAAGACTGACTAGGCGTGTATCTCAACATTTGTGTCCAAATAGATGCTTCCACAAGAAACGCTTAGGTCCTTGTGAGTTTCTCAAGATATGGAACCCCTGGTAGTTGCATAAAAGATGTCCGTTTTCTCTGTTGGAAGGATCCAACACGTTGAGAGCTATTCAGGGAGAGCAAAAGGCTGGCGTATGGGGACAGCTCCGGCTGCTCTTCTTCAGAGCTTCAGTTGGCAGCCGGGGACGGTTATGGCTCAGGGTCTCAGGATCATGGATTTAGTCTTTGGGGCTTACTCTTTGCCACACCTGCTGCTGATGGGCAAATGCAAAGATGGTTTTAGAACGTCAGTACTCGGCATTGAGATTCATGTTACTCTTCAGAAGTCCGGGCTTCAAGGCAAGGCCAACTCCCAGACTAAGCATCCCTGAAATCCTTCTACGCTTGCCGCAGAGCTTTGCTGACACTATCCTCAAAACCCTGAAGCTCCGCATGTTCCGCACTGCAGGCTGGCCTCTTTGTGCAAGCCTAACCGGCCTAACCCTTTTGGCGAGTTCTAACGACTCGAGCTTCTAGGAAATCCCATCCTCGGAGCCCTAAGCCGACCAAAAATCCCCACACTACTCGCCGCTTTATTCTGGTCATCCCAAGGAACACGGGTTTGTTAGAGCAGCACAAAAAATTGTCGCACCTCGAAATTTGCTTGAAACATCTCACAGATTCGGCTTTGTTGCACTCATCCTTCTCCTGAATGCGCAGCAGAGGAGTTCCCGTAAACCCTAAACTGTATATCCGTTTTTTAAGACCCGAGGGCCAGGGCCCTTGCTGCTTCTGCAGGTCGCCGGGCCCTGGCACGGCCACACTGACTGCAAGAATCCACCTTGGGTGGAGCGTTCAGGATTGAGGTTCAATACAACTGAAAGTGCAAGGCTTAATTAAGGTTTAGGATTTAGGATTTACAGTTCAGGACAGGATTAAGGGTATGGGAATTAGGGTTCAGGGATTAGGGTGTGGCTTTGAAAAATTCTCAGGGCACGGGAACCCTTGGAGAATCGAGGAAGTAACATTTGGGGCTTCACGTTGGCGAAGACTTCTCTTAATCAAAACTCGACGAAATGTCAGGGTAACATGGCGCCTTCTTGAGCCTTGTCCTGCCATCCGCTAATTGTAAATGCTCTCCCCATATAATTCCATTGTATATTGAGGATGGAAATCAAAAGTCGCCAATCTTCGGCAAGTCAGACTTGGGCAATCAGGCTAGGGTCGCAGCGGTGGCGGCAGAAAGTGGGCTTAGGAGGATCTTGGGTTGCACGAAGTTGCGTCACGGGGCTAAGGCTTGCCGTCAAGGCATTGGATTGAGATTTGGTGTATACAGTTGAACTTGACTACACGGGCTTCAGGGGTTTGGGGTCTCCTTAAGATCGTGCATGCTTCTTGCTGGGCTGCTGCTTGAGGGCTATTCATAAAGAAAGAAAAAAGTCAGGCAACTAACCTTGAGAAACCCTTATCCCAAACGAAATCTTGCAGATCTTCAAAGACCCTATACTACACACCACCCTAAACCCTACAGCAGGAATCCCAGAAATTTGGGAGTCCAAAATGGTGCAAGGTCTCCTCTATCCCGCGTCTGTGGACCCTGAGATGTTTGAATCCTAGGCAACCGAGGCTACGGCTGCAGAATGCGGCAGGAACAGACGAGGGTCATCGCGATGCAAAACCACATGATGAAGTATCTTCAGGGTTCGGTGTGTTCAGGATAGGGTGGTTCAGGCAGAAGGTCTCTGCTTCTGCAACTTCATACTCCAGCTTTTCCCTGATATACTTGGAGGAGTCCGTCGAAAACTGATGGCCACACGACTAACCCGTCGGGATTAATTCATGGCAGGCTACGAAGAGCTGTCATGGACTGTTATGATTGACACCGGCGTAGGCCGGTGCAAAATGCACCGAACATGCACATAGGAGATCATCTTAGTCCAAGCTCAGAGAGCCCACTAACCTGAAAAAGACGACCTGAGTAGACAGAGCAATCCTCTTCTTTGTTGGCAAAAACTGGGAAGCTAAGTGTCCAAAAAGGTTTATAGAAGAACAAAGGTAGACTTCACAAGGATATGGATGGTGCAAGGGACAGCATGCGTGGCCTATATAAGTTGCCGGCAGGCCAACCTACATTTCGAGCTACATACGGTCCAGTTACTCCTCATCTACTGCCATACTGCTGCGGGTTGGGCAAGGAGCAGACGCCCTGCGAGCGCTATGAAAACATTACCGCACGAACCACCAAATGGGAAACGGTGGCGATTGAATGTAGAGCAGCGTAAAGCACCAACAATAATGTGCCAGACCCGGCACCGCTTAGTGAGGAATTCTCTTGACTGCCATTGCGTTTGTATGACAGTTGCTACTCTCGATGTTGCTACTCTCGGGTACCAGCCATCTCTTCATTAGCATCAATGCCAACATCTTTGGGGGATTGTTAGTTGCACAGTGATTGCGCGCAAGCTGACAGATGCTGACCGGGCGTGTAAATCCAAAAAATGCATGCTGCATCCATGGAAGTCAGCACGTGCTCTCACAAGACATGCCTGCGGCTGACGCAGAACAGCGAGCTCCCGTACCTGGCACACTGCTGTTCTCTGCAAATTCTCTGTGCTATTGCGTATAAGGTCTCAGCGCATCAGATTGCAGCGCCTGCAACTTTAGCATGCGAGGTGTTGAGGTTCAGGGCTTCGGATGTGTGTGCGCGCATGCTGCAAGCCGTTTTGGAGCTGATGGGGATCGCCTCAGGTATGGCATCCTTGTACCTCACAAGGTGGAGCCAGTCCGTACCAAATCACCGGATGCTCTGAACTCTAAGAATTCATGAATTATGGCTATGGGTCCCATGTCGCGCGTTGGTTTGGGTGCTGAAATGCAAACCACAGCAAGGATACTTGACCAGAACTCGTGAAACCTTAAAGCCGATCTTGATTTATCCGCAACTCCCTTAAGCTTCTTGTGACGGATCCCCCACCAAGGAAGAGCGTGCGAAACCGCAGTCGCGAGTCTGAAGAACCGTGGAATTAGAGAATTCCAGTCGTGGTTTGGAATCCACAGCACCTGCTACAAACCAGTCGACGCCAACACATCAGAAAAAGCCTTTGGAAATGCTGCCCTGGCATGCATCGCCGCAAAGCCACGTCCTGCTGCTACCCTCTCCCGCATAAGCCTGAACTCTGATCAGGCCATACAAAAACCAGTATCCTTTAAGAAGATACCTACATGCCGTTCCAGCTACGTTTGGCGGAGGATCCTCCTCCTCCAAATGCACACACGTCAAGGTTCCCTGAATCTCTAGGAAGTAACAAACACATTTGGCCAGCTACCCGGAAGCCCTGTAGGAAAGTAGGAGTTAGCAAGTAAGCTTATACTGAACATCCAAACCGAGGTGCTTACTCGTGCAAATGTGTGTGCGCCATTGTGCCCAAAACCTGAGCCCTGAACCAGACAATTGCACAGTCGACAGATGACGGTTCCTTGAGAGCATGATATGATATATGTATATACATATACATACATACACATAAACAAGTTCTGCAAGTGGCCTCCCCCGGAAATAATCAAGCCCTTACAATGCAAACGCCCGAACATGGAGCCAAGGTGTTGTGCAGCCACCTCCGCCATGCTAAGAGTCTTTGGAGCACCGGAAAAATCAAACACCCCCTTTTGCCCCGCCAAGGCTGCGACGCATGGCTCTCGCCCATGGTTGATCCTTGCTGGTGCACGCAGGGGTCAACCATTTCACCCACACTTTAGACTCAGCGTTTAAGGTCTAGTACTGCATGTACCCGAAGTCTCTCTCCCAAGCCGAGATGGGAAAATTGAAACATCCTTTCTTCAGGGGGCAGGGACCATTCCTGTGGTTGGAAGCTGTTATCCCACATGCTTGCGTCTGGTCAGCCATGATCTTGACTCAAAACCCTTCAACGGTGCTCCCCCAGCGGGCGTCCCAAGGCTGATGGTACATATATCACCCAATGCCCACATGACTACGCACCTGCAACGAGGGAGTGCGCGTGCAAAAGGACTTGCGTCCTGCGCGGAATTTGAGAATAATGCACATACGGCTCATGTGAGACATCCTCTACACATCCTGACAGAGCCTTTGTTGATAACCTAAATCCAAGGCTCTCAAACACCATCCGTGTAATACTTAAACAAGGACCTCCATTATCCCCAAATGTCCCAGTACCCGAATCATGGCCAAGGTTCTATGAAGCGCTGGCAGGGTCTAACCAGCTAAGAACGTCAGGCTGAAGTTGAGGAGCTGCAGATTCTTGTAACCTTGTAACCCTCAAGTTGAAGAACTCTTGTGAGAACAAAGGTCCTTGCGAAGACTTGTTGACAGGCTGTTGAGCTTCGGGCTATGAGTTCTTACCTTTTCGAATTCTGCTGAAGGCATGTTGAAGTCAGGCTGTGGACCACCCTTGACAGAGCCCTGCCCCGCAGGGAACTTCGTGTACACTATCGGAAGGAGCCACAAAGGGCTGCGAGCACGGCACCTCATGTGCAGACCCAGGCAGGGATGGGACAACAGCTATTGTGATTACAGGGTCTTGGTCTGCATTCAGGCAAGCCGACCTGTTAGGGTTGATAAAAGAAAGCTCTATGTGGTTTGCGTCTACAGGCTTAGGGATTAGAATCCCTGCTCGCTGGGTTGAGGTTTGCCAGGCTGATCCGTGAGGCCGGGCAAGAAGCCAGAAGTTGAACACAATCTTAATACTAGTGACTGACATTCTCAGCAGAATGCTTCACGCAACAGTCAGCTTCTTCCCTAGAGCCCAGGGCTTCCTGAAGAATATGGGCTGCTCCTCGGGATTGCAGTACACAGATTGGACACAAAGTAGACCCATGATTAATAAACCCTCTACTTTTAAGGGCCTTAGTATTGGGGATCTCGATTGTAATCCCTATAAGGGAGGGGATTTATTAACCAGGGGTCTACATTATGGCTCCCCACCTTACCCCTTAAGAGCACGTCGAACAGTCTTCATAAGCTCCTGTGTGTCTCAGGGTCATCCGTGTAAGCCTTCGGCTTAGGATTGCCTACAGTGCATAAGTTGGAACGCAAACAACGCTTTGGCTTTGGCTGGGAATCAGGCTCTGAACGACAAAAAATACTCTGCGAGGAGGAAAGCTTGCGTTTAAGCAGCTCAGATACACACTCTTGATGTGGAAGCCCCCGTCCAAGCTTGGATTTCTGCCATCCTTAAGTGTTTGCGAAACGGGAGGTTTCTGGGATGAGTGCTGACTGCGCAAAAGGCCTCTGTTTTTTATAAACGCGCGGCGTAGTCTTCGACGAGTTGCAACACCAAGCGTCTCTGAGCCAACCTGCTCCTTGCCTTGACCCATCAACAATTGCTTTACTAAGGCCCTGTCTTCTAATCCCTATGCCCCAAACCCTATGCTATCCCAGCTCCCCCAGGTCAGGAACTAGCATGGCTCACATTGGCTTCTAAGTCTGCGGCGCCTAGGGCGCCTGGCCGGGCCTGCTGACCTTCGCAGATTCCTTGTATAGGACCCATGTTAGGGTTACATTGGGATTATATTGGGATAATGGAAAACAAAATGGAAACTAGGTCTAGGAGTTCGGATTCTGTTTCTGGCTTTCATGGTTCAGGGTTTGAAGTCATGAGTATTTCCCTTCCTGCCAGTGCCTTATATATCTTAACACATCATATCAATCTCTGAGATTAAGACCTGATTCCTGTTGCACAGATGCTACTCCGGATTACCAGCCTCTCATTTATTCAGATTGGTGCATGTGGCCTCTCATGCAGACCCACCGGCGCTGAGCATCTCAGCTTAAGTTGCCATGTTCCAAGGTCTTGAGGTGCTTCCTGATGGTGCAACAGCCCATGCACGTCCACAGAAACACTGAACTCAGGGAGTCGCTGTCTCACGGTAGTACAGACATGCAGATTTTACATCATCAGCAACTCTGCCACAGAAGCAAGATACAGTCTTCTGTAGCGACAAGCATTCTTTTTGGTGGGGTTTGTTAATGAAGGATCTGATCTGGGTCATACTTCCATAGTGAATCCTGCCCAAGAAGGGGCGCACCATACTGAAGAAAATAACACCTCTCAACCTTAAACCTTGAAACACAAACCCCGAACTCCAACCCCCAGACCCAAGACTCTGAACCCTACCACAAACCCTCATTTTGTAGCGGAAGCCCCAAGTCATGGCTCGGACACACGGGCACTGGTCCCGCAGATTGCCACGCAAAGAAGTCTGGGCTCCAAACCCTGACCAAAGGATTGCAATTATCTCCTACTGTGCTAAACACGCCGCTGACCTCGTACTCTGCATGTCTCTCCGAGTATACATGTGCTTTTGTAAGCCAGCAGTATCATAAGGGGTAAGGGGGGCTAGGGCTATGGGAGCAACAGAAACAAAGGTGTAGCAGAAGGGAAGGCCGACGATGCTGTCACTAATACGATAACCGACCGTAAAGATTCAAGCCCTACGTCCAAGACTTTTCGTATGCGGGAAGGTCCCTGCAATTCGACATCGTGACCTGCAGATCCCTGGCAATGTTTAGCCAGGGCAGTGAAACTTTGGAAATTCAGAGAGCAGTATGTCTCCTGAAAGATAAGGAAGTACCCTGGATGAGATATGTGCTGGGCCTCGAGGTAGTATTCAGGCAGCTCCGATCTCAGAATTGGCTCAGATATGGCCCCTGTTTAGGGGATGAGTAACATGGTCACTCGGCGCACGGGCTTCCACGCACTTCATTTGGAGAACGTCTCCTCCATTGTTGGTAAATGTTTGGTTGCATCCAGGCTTTGGGGTTCAAAGGTTAGGCTACAGGCTTGGTGATGATGATAGTCCCGTGGACTTTCAGAATTATCTAGGCCCGCTTTGGAGATTCCCTCTCGCAGGATCCTAGTGCGTGATGAGTGAGAACAGCCCAGGAATCTTGGCCTGATGGCTGGATGAAGTTTGTCGACTCCTCTGCTGGTCCTCGCTAAATGAATGTGCTTCACTCACTTCCATCACCGATTGATTCACATGCTGGAGATTCTGCATCATGTCATAGTACAAAGACATGACGGTGTGATGATGATGATGATGATGATGAAGAGGAGGAGGAGGATTTGGTTGATGACGGTGGTGATGATAATGCTGATGCTGATGGTCCTGCGAATGGCGATGATGATGATGATGATGATGCTGATGCTGATGCTGATGATGCTGATGCAAGGCCGTTGTTGCGGTGACGTTGGTGGTGACCACAGCGGTGGTAGTGGGATTCAAACATCCGTCGGGCGACAAGCAGAACCTATTTTTCTTCTAGCTCTCTGGTACTTCTAGCGCCTGTCTGAGAATTTGTTTGCCATACTCATGGATTCCAGCCACTCTCACGTTGTACAGGGAAGCTTCGAAAAAGGTTTGGCTCCCAGAGGGTCTGTCGCTGTCTCTGTTAGGGTGGTGCATTTGCAAGGGTGACAGAACGAAGCTCACCAGATCCGAGATCATTGCACCGGCTCCGGAAACCAAAGCCCTAAACTAACCTGACGCCAAAACTTGATCCCTCTAGATGTGAAGCAAGCTTTGCCCAAACGAACACAGAACCCCGTATAGCGCCTTCTTTTCAAATGACCACAGTCTTACAGGGCCCTTTGAGGGTTAAGTTCGCTTTGAGATGCTGGATATCTTGCTATGCGCAGACAGCTGAGCTCGAGAAAAAAAACTTACCATTCTATATCGGGGGGTTTCCAAGAATGGGGTCCTTGGAAACTCCGAAGGGATGCATAGAGACGAGAGAGAGAGAGAGAGAGAGAGAGAGAGAGCGAGGAACTGAGATAGAGACTGTGGGGATCAATCATAATTCGTAATTAAGTCTATACGAGTCATTTTTGACACGCTCATTTAAACCTCAGTAGAGTCCCTATGTAGACTCCATACGCTACACTCACGCTTACTTGCATAATCGACAGAATCATCCCGACAACCCACTCCACTTTCTTGAACAAAGCCGGAAAGCGTGTCAAAATACTGTGACAGTCTCCTGCAGATGTTCCTCAACGAGGGGTATCCTCACATGTCTTGCGAAGAGGTGTCGGATGGGCGGCTTATGGGGCTTTAGGGGGCAAGGGTTTACAGAGTCTAGGATTTATACTCGCGCCTTGATTCCACCGCCGTGCAAACAAAGAGAGAGAGAGAGAGAGAGAGAGAGAACCATTCCTCGCATTCAATGCGGTAGGGACCCCAAAAAGCGTTCGAAAGGAAATACCTGGCTGAGGTGGGGCTGCTCTAGGGCCCAGCACAGGCGTAAACATGTCCAGGTTGTTGGCTCCAGATACTTCATCCTCTGCAGCCTTACAGGCGCTGGCCAGCGAATCCAAGCTCTCACCACGCTGCCCTCCTGACCATGTCTAAGACCGTAATTTCCACACCCGAAGTGCCAAACACCAGCCTGGAATGTATCGCTGCCGAAGAATCGTGTCCAAGATTCGTCTTGCTACGTCGACGCCCCTGAACCCCGATGAAACCGTTGCTCGTTACTAGTTTGATTCAGGGGGTTGTCGCCATTCGGTGATTTGAGCCTCGAAATAATACGGATGCGGACCCCGAGAGTTCTCGGCATGATCTCACTTGACAGTACCCCGAAAAACCTTGCACATTGCCACTGTATAGCCCGCAGTCTGTTCTGTAGATGGCTGCATGAAACCGAAACCAGACTTGGGCAAAACCAGGCTCCGAACCAGAACCCGAAACACCAAAGCATGATCCCTGGCTTGAAGCAGAAGAACAATAAAAACCTAGTATGATCCCTACCGTCTTCCCCGCAATTCCGTGGGTGCTTCAAGGAGGGCCTGTGCCTGAAACCTCTAAGGCAGTCCTCGGAGCGTCGAGGTCGTCTTCCAGGACGTCGAGGTGGTGCCTTGGTATAGGGTTTAGTGAATAGGGATTATAGGACCCCAAGGGAAATTTGGGGAATGTCAATTGTAAAGAGTTCAGGGTCGGTGAAGCTTAGGATGTAGGAGTTCATTAGGCAAGATGTTCTTTTAGAACAAGTGGGATATACTGATGAAACGAAGCATGGTGGCATGAAAGGGATGCGAAAGCCTTGTTGCTATTGGGTCAATGGGATGAGAATGGAAAGACCACAGATCAAATGAACCCCCCCCCACCTTGAAGTCAACCCCAAACTCCCCAAGAACAATCCTAAACCAAAGCCGCAACCTCAGCTAATCCTCATGTCTGTTCCTGATGCCATCAGGAGCCTCCCTTATCTACCCGAAATTATTAGAAGTCTGCTTTTGGGGGCCCGCAAAAAAAAGGACCCTAGGCCCTAACCCCTAAGCCCTAAGTCTCAAGGACCCTTGATCCCGAATGACGATTCCCTGCCAACAAAATCCTGACAAGCCTACGTAAAGTCGGATTTAAAATGTGCGGTTTGAACTTATTCTGGTACTGTTGATACAGGGCACCCCCGGCGGCGTTGCTGGTTCAAAGCGCCCTGCCTGGAAAACGCGCGACTTGGTATTTCTCAGGTTTCTGGACGTTTGGTAGGATAGCAAGATGTCTTCTGAACGGGGTCCGTCCAAAAGAACATTCTTTTGCGAAGCTATCCATGTGAGCTCTTTTGGGAAGGTAGTGTCTTAGCCAGGAATCCCGCCCACCGCCAGGCCAGGACATCAGAAAACGATGGCGTGGTTATGGAAAAAGCGGACACCAAAGGTAGGATCTGGTTTAGATTGGGATCGAATATCTAGAACAAGGTCCGAAGCGGATTGTTACTCAGAAGAGTACAACCAGGGAAAACTGTCGCCATGGTGCAGGAAATAGATGAGTCTTTCACAAACTAGGTTATTGTATGGAGAGTTGCACAGGGATTGTAAGGGGATCGTCTTCCTGATTCTTCAGCGCCTATCTTAGATTTCTGACATTAATTTATTTAATCTATGGTCATCATCCGCTCGTTCTCAGGGGCACTTTTCTCCAAACCATACTCCGATTACCTAGCAGGGATGGCAAAGCTCTCTGAACTTAGCACTCCGCACCCCCCTCCCCCCAGCCGAGCAAAAAAAAATATTCACTACCTCATGGCTCAACAATTGTTTATTGAAATGCTGCACTTTTCCACGACTGCGCTCAACAGCAGCCCAACAAACTCCAAGACAGAACGTGTATTCTACACTCCCTGAGCCAGATGATGCTTCACGAGGATGCTAAAGTTCGATACAGACCTGACATCTAGCAGCCGTAGCAGCAAAAATTATTTTACTTCGAGCATCCCCACCCTAAAGCCGTCAGTTCATTGCACAAGAACTTTATATAACGTTTCCCTGCCCTCTGTCAACTGTCTTCCTTGCAGCACTGCAAATGCCCTGCAAGAATATTGGTACTCTGCGGTTGGGCACTGCAGACATCCTCTGCGGTTGGGCACTGCAGGGATACTTGGTGGTTGGACCGCAGGGATACTTGGTGGTTGGGCACTGCAGGGATACTCGGTGGTTGGTCACNNCAACCCCACAGCGAGGGTGGGGAATAACTAAAAGACACAGACGCAGCTGCTGCAGTAGCAGGATGACATGCTACAATCCCATCTTATGCCTCTACCTGACTATAATCCTTGTGAGACCCAACCAGGACCACATAGAAACTGCCTTAATCATAAGCTGAAATGTACTGAGGCCTCATAGCCCCGAATCGGCGGGCCTTGGCAAGCCACTTTTGCTGCTGGAAGTCCAGTGTTACTTTGTATGCTGTGCACACTCTTGCGATTGCTCTAAGCTTTGCTTATCTCACAACTTGGGCTTGATTCAGGGCGGGTGTCTCGGGTCCCTCCTAAGGATTATGCCCTATCACATGCACAGCAGTGCTGGAAGGGTTTGGGCGTTTCAAGCAGGACATAGAATAGCTTAGAGCTTCTGCCGCAAATGATATGCTGGCAAGGACAAGCATGGCAGGAATCCCTGCAACCTGCAGGCATCATTCCAGAAACACTTTCTCCTGATGGTGATGATGATGATGATGAATGATGAAGATGCAGCGACTGAGATAGAACTTAAACAAGTAATGAGTCCGAGCAATTGCAGGCAGCTTGACCAAACCATTCTAGTCACATCTCTTTCCAGTTTGCCTGGATACGGCTACCAAGGTCGCTGCGACCTGAGCATGGGCTACACCTAGCCAAAAGATGCCTCAAGCACCGGCCACCCCTCGCTTATGGAGCCCGGCATTTTCGCCTTGCGCACAATGACGCTGCGTTTTGTCGCACAATGCACGGCGCATTAGAGGCCATTGATAAAAGAGTGCCTCGTGGCCCGCGTAGTATACGTCCTCAACCCTAGCCCATATAGGCAGATGCGGTTTTAGGCTTCGGGCCTTTTTCAACACAAAGCCTCATAAACCTGACTCAAAATGAGCCACATACCCTGGAGTCACATCCCAGGCATGGAAGCTTACCCCGCCTGGTGGGTCCTACTATGCAACCGCAGTTGGCACCTCCTGGATTCAATCATGCACTTACCTCCTGAGTAAGGAGCTGCGTTGGCGTCATGTCAATGTGCTAGGAAGAGTAACGCCCTGCAGCATGGCGGTCTGATGCTACACAGGCCGTTCAAAAAGTGGGACGATGACATTGAACCTCCAAGCACCGGTTTAGGAGTGATTACAACCTCCTGAAGATTCATGCAACAGCATCCCAGAAACTTTAATCTCAAGCCTGGAATCCCAAACTTCAAGCCTTGAACCCCGACCTCTAAACGTGGCATCCGAATCTTGAAAATCTAGTACGTAAACCCGAAAACACCAAGTCCGTACTAGGCCCGAAACCCTGAACCCTTCACGCGACGCGTGGTGTGGCGGGGCAGCTGCCAGGCTGTTCCCGGGCATTGTTCAAAGCAGGTTGCTTGTTATTTCTTGCTGGTGAAATTATGGGTCCCAGTTGTTGTCCACAGGCACTATTCTTTTGGAGGGTTTTATCGGAAAAGCTGAATTTTAGACCGTCCGGTGCACAATTTCTTCGCTAGGCCGTACACTGAGAACTACACCATCCCAGTTGAGGAGAAGTCATGGATTATCAACCTGAGGAAGGTTTGGGTCTCCAGGAACTCCGGGGATCATCCTACCTACACTATTCCTCCCTACATGGTCCCTCCCTCTTAAGGGGATGCGATCTCACTTCCTGAGCAAATTTGCGTGTATCCTATGCAAACCAATTCTGAGCGTCAGCCGGGGACTCAATTGCCACGACTACACGCCCCAACTTGAAAGGCTACTGCCTAACATAGGCCCACAAGCAAACAACCTACCAAGTTGTGGTTGGGCCCTGCTGTGTGCTTAGGTGTCAACATTCAAGCCTTCAGGAGATTTGAGTGTCAACATTAGTCTTCGGGACTGTCAGGAACATGCAGTTTATACGGGTGCGCTTCAGGATGCGTCTTGTACTTCTCTCAGCTACTCTGGCATTGCTTCCGGCGGAATTTCATTTACGCGGGTGATCTGAAACATGGTGTCTATTGGCCTATCAACTGGTCACTGCGAACCCTGATCCCCAAGCCCTGCGCTACATCTGAAGCCCTCAAGCAAGCCATCAACGAGCCGCAAGAGGTTAAAAAGTGGCCATACTGCAACAGAGCTGAGCAAACCCCAGAGAAAATGTCTCCCCAGTCTGGCAACACCGGGTTGCCGTTTTCGGGTGCCATGTTATCCTTTCGCACTATCTTCTAGGCCACAACATCAAAAGAGAAGCTATTGTGCCAGGTAAAGCCTGCCAATTTAACCAAGCAGAAACTCTCTTTCACATCTGACAAGGAAAGCTTCTGGGTAACAAATGGCTGCTTAAATTGCTGCCATCGCAGTTGTAGCGAAAGCTGTAAACTTGTGATGTATAAAAACTATAACCATGGGGCTGATGTTGTCCCACATGGGTGCCCTTCATATCGACAAACATAACAACAAGAGCAATGACGATGAGCAGTCGAATGATTAACTCTGCCTTTTGCCAAGACGTAATACTGTTAGGGAAGCAAACAACGACCGTTCCATGACTTGGTACAGAAACCACCCAAAAGGATGCCCAGCCCGTACAAAAAGCAAAAAGAATTTTTTGAACATTCGTCCTAACCCTCAAACCATGACCCGAAAGCGCCGACTGAGGGTGGAAGAGTGTCGCTGCCCAAGGCAGCCTGGGGAAGCTCCTGTGAGCTGAGCTGCTTTCAGCTTTGGCCTTTTTTTTGGAAACAGGGATTTCTCGAGATCATGGGTCCCTCCACAATGCTTCTTTCCCCAAGTATAGGGAAGACCCAAGCTCTGAGAAACTCCCGCAAATCTCTCATGAGATGAACGCGCAGGCGGGTGTGGACCGCCTGCGGAGAGATTGGGTCCTTGTTCGGAGTGTGCTGGGAACCAAAAGTACTTGCTGGCCTCAGCCTGACATTTGTTGACTATCCAGGCTCAATCGTCCTACACGATCAGCCTTTTGGATCCCTTTCAGAAGCATTTGGTCCGTATTCGGATCCAGGTAAATGCCAAGCTATCAACGGCACGGCCTTGAGCATTCAACGCTTAACGTAGAGTTCTCTGAATGGACAGAGTCTCGCACCAGTTAGGGCACCAAATTTCTGTAAATTATAGGACTTAGGGGACACCGGATGTGCAAGACTTCTATCAAATTAATTAGAGGTACACACTCGACATCAGTTGACCCTCGGGCAACGCTCAACTCTACTGCCAGGCTTCACAAGCTCCTTATTTGCAAGGTGTGTGAATCGGGGGTCGTATTTTGGTGGCTTCAAACAAAGTTCAGCGCTGGGAGCAGGTCCTGCAAAAAGTCTACCACCAACCTCAGTCAATAATGTTCCCTAGCTAGGGAGCCTCTATACACCCACCTAGAAAACAATCACCCTACCTTACAGCCCAGGTGTTTCCAAGCAAAGCTATACCGCTGCAAGACTGGCATGCGGACGCAGCAGCGAACTCGCATGCGAACACGCGTCTGGGAACCGACCACAGCAGCATCATGCAAGTTCCGGGGAAGCCTTTCGGCCCTGAGCAATGAAAAAGTGTTTGGAAGTATGTTTGGAGCAGTTCTACCACATGCATCAGGGTTGCACCAGCCGTGAGAAAGAGCTTTCTTGTATCCATGCAGGTTCCTGTAGTAAGCCCACAGGGAAACTGCAGGGGTTTGCCCCGTGGGCTCAGCCCTCTGAGCATTTAAGTCGAAATTGATTGGGTGTTTATAAAATTCACCCACTCAGTCCTCGAGACCCGAAGTCCTAGGTCCTAGACACTCAAAGTTGTCCTAAGATGGACAGAAGCTGGAATAGCAAAAAGGCGTAGCATGCTTGCTGTACTCCCAAGCTTTACGATGGCTGACAGCAAGAACGAGTACATGGCTTTGCCGTTGCTATCATGAGCAGTCGTTCTTTCATGAACGCTTACTCCTTGTAAAAACTTAGGAAATGGCACAAAGAGAATTCTATGAAGTCCCGTAGTCCCTAGGCTTCCAGGTTTAGGGTTCAGTATGCACGGCTTCGAGATTAGGGCTCAGCATTCAGGTTGTAGGCTCAATTCTCAAAAGTCAGGTTCCCCTGCGCACCCTTCCAAATGTCAAGATGCTTATACTACTGGAAGCCTCCTACAAAAAGACCCCACCATCCTGAGAAACCTTAGAAGTCAAATGTTCCCCGAAACTGCCACAAGCTGCCTTGGAAGCAAGGCGCTTCAGCAACTGACTCTTGCCTCTTCTTAGTAGGTAGCGAAGGAATGTTTGGGGTATCTTGGGATCCATTCCTTCATTCCCTGCTAAGCATACGCAAGGACTTGTGAAAGCTGTGTGAGTTGTGCGGCGGAGATTCCTTCCTTGGGCGCTCTGAGAGGCTTGTTTTGGGAATTCCGTGAGATTCTGTTTTGAACCCGACGCGCACCAGTCTTGAGATCTCCGGGGCACTCCGTTTTCGGAGGCTGAGCTGCGTGTGAGGATGTACATGAGGAACTGATTCCGCAGTTTACACGACAGCTTTCAGGCGGGTCTTGAAAGTCAACGTTGGGATTGGAGGGAACTATGAGGCCAGAGTCGTAGGTTCGTCAACTACCAAACAAAAAATGACTGTAAGAAACAAGTTAATATGGCTTTTACTGGTGTCTTCTCCTACCAAGATCAGAAACTTGGCAGTCATCATCATCATGGCAAAACTAAAGCAAAAGGATGCATAGCCATGATCGCCAAAAACTGGTAGTAGCGATAGGAACAGAAGTGCTGGCCGGAAAACTTCTAGAAGCAAGTGTCGGAATGAAGAAATGAATCGCATCACCAAAATTTACAGCCACCTTCATGCAATCATAGCAACAAGCAAGACTCCACATTGCCCTGCCCAGAGTGAACCTATTCAAGGCTTGTGCAGCTGCATGCCTTGGCGAGAGTTTGGAAGGTGAGCCCCTCCCCATGTAAGCACGCATACCCGATGGAGAGTGTAACATCTTGAAGAACCAACGTTGAAAACATGTCTGCAAACGCATGTGCGCATTGGTAACCTGGACACAATCATGCTCCAATTGGCTACCACATTTCCTGTTCATTCAGGCTGGAATGGCGCTTCGTATCCTTACAACCAGAAGCAGAACAGCCGCTGCAGGTCTAGGGCGTAGGGTTCAGGATCTATGGCAACGTTGCATCGGCCTAGTGTACACCGTACACATCAAACTCCAGGAGACATGGTCATGCAGCGTAGGAAGGCGTGCAGGACAAGGCAAAGAAATGTGCATTCTGGAACGGTCCCAATCCACCCGAAATCCAACTATGTCTCGAGACTGCAATTCTTCGTAGAAACCGCCATAAAATCAGATCTTCAGATTGAAGGTTGACTGTCTCTAGACCACTGCCACACATGTGTTGCACGCCACATATCCTGATGCACATCCTCCAAACATCGGAAATTGAAGCCGACGCCGGTTTCTTCTAATCCCACTTCGGCGGAACGGAAATTGAAAGGCATCTGAAACGAATTCTTGGGAGTTTAGAGGATGAATGCAGTCATGGGCTAGGGCCTTCGGAGGTTAGGGTCAGACAGGGATAAGCCAGATGGTGCCAGATGCCACGCAACCACGAACGCATCGTTGCAGCGCTTGTTATCAAGCTGTTGCGGACTTACCCTTTTGCGGCTTTGAGTTAACGACTCCAATTGGAAGGCAGTCAAGAACTAGATGTCTTCACAAAAGCTCCAAGTCAAAACCATGAGCCAGAAGTTCCAACTTCTCATATTTGACAACAATGACATCGCACGGTCTCATGAGCACCCAGGGCAGACTGCTGCCCGCTGTTGCTGTGGTGCAGGAGGTCCTTTCCCGGCACTTTCAATTCTCATTTTGGGCTTAAGCGGGCTAGGATCACTGTTGGAGCCAGTGAATCCGCGCTTCTGGGACGGGACGACTCCCCATGCTGGACTTGAAAAACGAGGAGTACGTCTTCCGAATTATCTGCCCTGGCTGTACGGGGTGGGGGGGGGGTAGTAGGTGACTAGCAAAATCCATTAAGTATGTCGGCATATGCTTGACTGCCAAGCCCTCAGCTCAGCAATCAAAAAACCGTTGAACAAGTATCTGACAACATTCTGCTTATAAAGATGCTCGTGCATTTCCGACTGCTTACACATCCTATACAGGTCTCATCTTCGGAAGCTCTGAATTGCAAAAAGCAGACGCTCCGAGCCGTGGGTACGCACGGAGGTTCCGCAAGTGCCAAGGGGCACACGGCCTCTATCCACCCCTCAGGTTTCCGGAAGCTGGGAATCCAAGAAGTCACTGTACCGCCCAAAGATTGACAATTCTCTGTGTTCCCTATAGCTGAGCCCAATGAAAAGTACAGCTTCCGGATACCTCGACCGAACAGCAGTCTCGCACAAGCAGGGTAGACAAGGCGGCTTACCTGGAGCGCACACTTGAGGGTGTCAGGGCTGGGGGTCGGGGCATTGATAAGAGGTTTCTGTAATGCCACACAGTCACACGATTTGAGGTGTAGACTCTACCTGGCCAACTATCCCGGCGAATCAGGCATACTGTATGTGCCCTCATGCCTCACATAGGTCCTCAGTAAAGACGCCAAAATATCGAGCTATATCCGGAAATCGCAAGGTTTACACAGATTTTAGGGGGATTCGCATCAACATAGAACAAAGCCAAAGCTCTTGACGAACAACAGTTGAAATGCCGGCTCAACAGCTATATCGTTCTATCGACAGAGAGCGACCTGTACTAAAGATAATAAAGCCCACATAGGGGCTGTTCCAAAGGTTTAAGGCTTACGTAGGGTCCGGTAAAGCCGGAGGAAAGGGCTATAGGGCCCCTTGAGGGATTCATGAGGCCAACAATGTTACAAGCGCTACACAGGGTCCCCTGTAAAGGGATTAAGAAGAGTCATATAGGGTCCTTCAGAAGTAGTGTAGTGCCTATATAGGGTCCCTGTAAAGGGTTTACAAGGGCTACATAAGGTGCTTTGAAGGGGTTAGGAGGACTATAGCGCCCTATGAACCCCCCCTATGAACAGGAGATAAGTCCCACATAGGGTCCGTTCAAAGGAGTTATAAGGGCTATATGGATTCTGAGAGATACTGGGGGGTTAGGCGCTGCATGGATACTCTGCGGTTAGGCACTGCGCGTCGGGCAAGGGAAACATAGACTTCTAAACGTCTACCCCACAGTGAAGGCGGGGAAGAAGTCAGAGACCCTTTCCAACCTCCCTATGGACACAATATCCGAAACAACCGTGCAGCACCTTCTGGGTCGACGCCAGTCGCACGCTCAAGCCCTCAACACCCATACTAAGTCTCAAGAATAACTCCAATCCCAAACCGGACGCTCTCAACCCGGCATTCCTTCAGGCCCAGGTGCCTTTGCAACTCAGGCAGTCATGGAAAGTCTTTACAGCTGGGCATCATCGTGACCTACTGTCAAGCAACAGCTTCTAAGGACAGATGGTTGAGGTGCCGGCACCGTGTTGTGTTTCAAAATGGGACCTTAGGCATGAATTGGTGGTGTGAAATACCTGCATTAATACGATGACGGAGGCTTGTTGCAGGCCGTTTCCATGCAAGGTTGCGTAGCCACACACTTCCTAAATCAAATCATCCAGAGATCCGCAAAGCCCATTGTTTTCTGGCAAGGTGATTCCGGTGCACAGCAGCCACGCCATAGCTGCACAGCTGCTGTTTCTGGATTTCTCAGAAAGAAATGCTAACAATTTTGAATTTTGATGTCTTAAGGCGTTAGGCTTGGGGCTTGTTCCGGTCTCTGAGTGCGGGTGCTTCAGGTTTTGGGCTAAAGGCTTAATGGTTCGGGCTTTAGATATGGGAACGCTAAGGGACAGAATAGCAAGTGCGCAGTTTGAAGTCTTGAGGAGGCTATGGGATTGAGGGCCGATGCGCGCCTGGTAGACGGAATGACAAATGTCGATCACAGCCTGAGCCGCATGATAGACATTCTGGGCTTCGAGATACGAGCGCACATCCATCCCCAGCCAATGGCTCACCCAACATTACATGGACCTTCCAAAAGAAGGCTGTTTGAGAAAGGGGGCGACGTTTGCTAGAGATTGCACGCGCATGTCCAGGAAGGTGTAGCTTCAAATTGAACTCATCAGATCCACTGCACACACCCCAACCCCTACACTGGGAGCCCGAACTAGAGTCCTGGGCCCAGATCCTCATTATGTAAGGGTATCTGTGTATACTATGGTGAGGTCTCCACACTCAGGAGGGCGTGGCTTCTGGCGTTGAACAGGGGACCCAACTTTTGAGGGACTCCTAGATGCAGGTGTTGGGAGTTTCGCAAGGGGAGTGAGAGGCTTGTGTAAGGAACTCTCTCTGTAATTGAAAAAAGGCTTGTTCCATCACATGTAGAACGAGAAAAGAAAAGCGCACATTCAAAAAAGGGGCCGAAAACCGCCTTAAACTTAAAGCGCCACGCCCCAGTCCAATCCCCAACTACGGTCTCCTAATTCCAGCTTCTTGCCGCCAAAACCACACAGCACCATCTAGTGTCAGCTTTGCTTCATCCCATGTCCTCTGTGTTCCATGCCGGATTCATTGAGGAGTCTGCCAACTGGGAATTGTGGCCTAGCGGTATATTCCGCAAATCCCTAGCTCCAACACTGCGAGCCAGCAGCATACAACGGCTTGCACGCCGGCAATTGGCCGTCCAGGCTGAACTCGAACGCCTGGGTGGACTCAGGGACATGGTGATGGAGGACTTCTAGTCCATGAACATTGCGTGGCCGGTTTTTTCTATGGTCGCACATTTGTACCCTCACGGAGGCCGGCTATGCGATGACGCAGGGTGTTAAGAACCTGTGGAAACAGCACAGGAATTGTCAATCGGGATCATGCGACACATGTGGAAATGGTTTCGAATTGAGTAATGTTGAATGTCTAGGGAAGAGGTCTGCGATCTTGGCCTGCTGTCCAGGTGGGTTTTATCGAAGGTGATAGGGCGTTGAGGGTCGACGGCTTGCTGATTAGAGTTTGGGGTTCGGCAGGTTCTGGGGTGGAGAGCTTTTGGGTGTCGAGCTTGAGTTTGGGGTATGTATAACCAGTGATGGTACATAAAGCTTTCAAACGACAACCCTCCAAACTCTAGACCATCCAAACCCTGCGAAAGCTTCAATCTCGAACTCGAAGACAGAGAAGTACAAGCAAGAATGTGGCTTGCGAGCAGCCGAGGTGCAAGGTCTCCATTCACAAAAAGTGAGATGATAGACTTCGACGCAGCCGTGCCCTGCGTTACACAAGGCTTGTCTAGACCTTCCAAAGAAACGCCCTTGCGGGTGTCTCATTAAGCATTGTACCCTGAAGACAATTGTTGAAGAAATCAAGGAACTACGTTGGAGGGCCTAAACTACTGGGGGGTATAATCCTCCGCTTCGGAACCCCTGGTGCTTTCAAGAGACTATGACTAAGAGCCCAGGGCGCTTTGCTTGAAGGGTTCAGGCTGATTGAAGGTTTCAGGGTTGGGTCGTTGGGTCGGTTGGCTGTCGGAGGAATTTATGCCATAGGACGTAGAGCTTGGGTGCCAGGTGCAGGGTTGCTCGACGGCTTCTCATCCCAAAGCTACTGCCAAAACCCTTGCGACCCTGCACCCCTAAGCCCTGAACCCCCCAAACCATGGCCTGGCCCTTATGGGTGTTTGCTCCAAAGCTCTAAAAGTCTTTAGCGCCTGGGGTTTTAGGCGGCGTGTGCTTTCAGTTTTAGTGCGTACTGACTCCTTACATCACCCGTAGCTGTTGACCGGAAAACGCAGAAAGCCATTTTCCACTAACAAAGGAGCTTTTAAGGAAACCTGGGTACTGGACACGGATAATGAAAGGTAAGTCTAGTCCACTCCTAACAAATCTGCCACACACACACACACACTACAACAATGACCTATTTGAAAAGGTGCACCTTGTGCTTTCTTATTTGATGGGTGTGTTTGAAAGCCAGGAAAAGATCCGTTTATCCTGAGATACATAATGGGTCCACAATGTCGAGATACGCCCTGGGTCCGACCTGTTCGGCACTTGGACCGCATCGTCGATATCTGCCTGTTTGCGAGTCTGTTAGTCTTGCCAAGTAGCTATCAGCCGGGAGACTTGCCATCACTTACCCCTGGACCCCAAACCTCTTCAGTCTTCTCTCCGTGGCTCCTTGAAACTATGGCCCCTGCGGGCTGCAAAACTATGATAGTAGAGTATGTTAGCAGTGAATGTTGGTGCTTGTTAATTAACCATTCTGCTAGACGCTATGGTCCAAACTAGTCAGGAAATGGTTAAACTGCTTCCATAATATCCTCACATGACCACTCTGTGTCTCCCTTGAAGAGGTGGCTATCGCCTTAATTACTCATGTCTCACTCAGCTGATCTAGGTACGCTTGATTGTTAGGACTGGCAGGTGTCCCGGTTGTTCCCATTGCTTTTAAGCTTTTGGGCGAATTCCGGCTACGCATGTCATTCGATGACAAAGCCCTAAGTTGCCCCTGAGCCATCCGCCACTAGCGCCTCTTTCCGAGCAGTGATAGATGATAATGAGCCCTTGCACCCTAGCACCTGAAATTTGAAAGCTGAACCCTAAGCAGGCAACCCAAACTTTAAAAAAACATGACCCTAAATCCTAAAGTCTAAAACCCGAACCTTAAACTCTGAACCCTAAGACTGGCAGCGTACATCTCGCTGCGGCCGAGAAGCAACCCAGGAGGTCGCCGGCGCGCAGCGACAGCGGTGCAGAGCGCTTGTGCTCAGGTAGCTGGGGCGTGAGGTGGCGACCTCAATTCTAAATACTGTACGAGCAATCGTGCTAGAAAAACAGTACTATACAGGTAGTAGTAGCTATAAGAATGGTAAGAGGAATAAAACTAATGATGATACAATCTAAAGTTACATTCAGGGTAGCAGTGAGTGGCAAAGGGTTGTTGAAGAGAAATGGAGTTAGTCTGAAAGTTACATATGAGATGAAGCTCTAAGAGTTGTTCGACGGCATATGGGGTCTCAGGACTTCTTTGCGAATAGGGTCTGGGGTCATGGTTTGAGGTGACGACCTTTTGATGGCATGTATGGGGAACTGGACTAAAAGTAATATTATGTAACATTTTGGCAATAACCAGAACAGTCAGTGTCGCCGTCGTCCTCGTCGTCGTCATTGTCGTCGTCATCGCCGTCGTCATCGTCGTCTTCGTCGGCGGCGGCGTCGGCGTCGGCAACGCCGTCGTAGTAGTAGTAGTAGTAGTAGTAGCAGCAGCAGAAGTAGTAGTAGTTGTAGTAGTAGTAGTAGTAGTAGTAATAACAATAGTAATAATAGCAGTAGTAGTAGCAGTAGTAGTAGTGGCAGTAATAGAGGTGGCGGCAGTAAAAAATAGTAGTAGGAACAGGAACAACAATGATTGGGACTGCAAACGGATTCATAGGCCAAGGCCTCGATCATTGGTTCCTGGCAGTGTTCTCAGAGGTTCCTAGTGGGATGGAAAAATGTATTCAACGGAGGTTGCCATGGCTTCAGGTACTGAATGCCCGGAAAGCCCGACATCCCAAGCCATGTTGGGGTTTCTATCGACATCGCGCAGATATTGTAGCCAAAGATCTTGCGATCTTAATAAACCAGTTCACTGACCCAAGCACGCTGTAGGGTCGTAGAAATTAAGGGGGCAGCAATTCAGCGGCCTATAACTGCACGGGAACATGCAGTAAGGTTTTTCAGAATACGAGGTCCCAAATAAGGGGACTCCATCAAACAACTTTTGGGATCCTTGAGCTTATGCAACTGCATGGGCCCCTTGGGAGTACTACGAGACATTCCGTCCAACACATCTAGGATGGACGGGATTTTTGGACTGTGTCCAAGAAGAAATGTGAGTAATGATTAGCAGCCGATGTGCACTTCGAGGTGGCATGCTTAGGGATAAAGCGTTCACGCTGGAAGGCTCAAGGTTAAGGTTGCGTCAAGTCCCAACTGCGAGATACAACGAAAAACACGCCCTGCAGCCACTAGCCACGAATCATGAAACCGATGCTCACATCCAGAAAGCCTAAACTGCTGGGGTGGGCGGCTTGATAGCATCCAAACACGCCTGAGATAGAGCCCAAAAATCTGTAATGCTGCTCCCGAAGCCCTGGTCCCGAAAACCTACCGCCCAAGCCTAAAAAAACACGCTGAAGTCCAAACCATACACCACGGATTAACCTCGTCATCATGCTCAGATAAAAACAAAAGCTGGGAACCCTAATTGTGCCATATTCCTCATATTCCGGTGTCTCTATCTGTTTGTACAGGATCCTCCTGCCCAAACTCCAAACGACTAGAGTCCCCAAACGCTCCCCAAATAATTACCTTTAACCCTTACCCCGAAACCTTCACACGTAATCCACAAACAACGCTGAAACCCATCTGGAGCAGACCACTGCTAGCACAAGCGGCGCTGTGCATCCTTCTCCGGTGGCCGGCCGAGCTTTGGCGTTACGAAGTCGGGATCCGTGCGCATCCAGGCCTTCGTGAAGAAGTTTGTGAAGGGAAAAGAACTGGGGAAGCTGCGGCCCCTGCGGAATTGGGGGACTGCATTTCACCCAAACATCAAGTCCTCCCCACACTAACCGACCGGAGCACGTCCACATCTAAACCTCAACAAGAAACCTTTCCCTTGCCCTGGATTCCAGACATTATGAAGTGCAAAGGCCCTCCGAGAAGCTCACAAGTTCGCACAATCAGGTATTGCGCCACCTACTAATTACTGGTGACTTGAGTGCCTAGAGGGATAACGGTAATCATACCAAGATCCGTCTACTTTTCCATGATATCACTATGTTGTCGGTAGGTGTTGTAATCTAACTCCATCAACCCAATTGCGACATGGCAGAGGAGTAAGATCCTCACAAGATTCCGGACGCGGTAGGAGGAAATACTGCACCACCTACAGTAGGGCTCCTGAACGAATGTAATTCCTTGGAGGTCAGGCACTGGAGGTGGTGAAAGAATTTTGTTATCTAAGCCCGCCCGAGCACGTGGCCAAATGTGACTTTCACCAAGTAATCTGCAAGTAAACAACAGGCGGATTCAATCAGAATACTGCATACACAGTAACGAGACAAAACGATGGGAATCATCGTGCTGGTAGTTGAAGTGTTGAACGAAGCAATACTGTAGCATTGACAAACAAGAATAGTCATCACATTCACACTGGGAGCAATCATGGTTGTAATCCTCCTGACACTATTGCAAAGACCAACGGAATAACAATGCTTGCCAACCTACACCACCAACACTCGGACACTTTGATGTCGGACCTCGCCGGTTCCACCAATCACCACAGACTCCCCCAAGTAGAAGGCATGGGGCACAGCTCCAAAGAAGCACCTCATCTTCCAGCCCATGTCCGTTTTCAAGACTGCTTAGCAGGTGGCATGCGCAGCAGGCATCGGACTTTTTACGACTTGTGTTGGTGGGCTTGTTTCGGTTCACGGTTTGTTCCACGGTGGCTGTGTCTCTGCTCTAGGCGTGACTTGGCGCCTTCCCTCAGAACCAAATCTAAAGGCCTGCCAGCTCTGTTATGCTACTGGAAAGGCAAAATCTGCGCATCCCATCCATGCAAGACTTTCTGAGCTCGTGCTATGTCAGCGCCGCTTGTGACCGGACCGGTTCTGAAGTAATGCAGTGCACACTGGCAGCCTGCGTCTCAACGATTCTGACTGGCCCGAACCAAGCTGCATTGCGTAAGAACAGCAAACCCCTCGGGTGCCTTGCATGTCTGGGCACCCAACTCCATACCCGTGCACCAGAAACTTTGTTCAGTCAAGACGATTGCAGGCCCCGACAGGCCAAATGCCCAAATGTCTGCGTTCTCGTTTAGGAAACGATTTGAAGCGATAACCTCATTTAATTTGAGTACACGTACATAATACCACCCATCTTAGAGCTATACATAAACCGACAAGAAACTCGAAACCTGAAAGTGTGAAATGCAGGAACTGCCAGACTATGGTAGCAAGGCACATGGTGCACATAGCGCTCTTAACATAATCGGGGTTTGCCTTCATGATCACAAACGTCGGCCATAGCAATGACTGTAGCAAGCAGAACGACTACAAGCTGAGGTCCAGGCCCAGCTTGGGCAACTTCTTCAGGGGGAGTGCAGGTAAAGCCTTACTTTTTGCAAACCCACATGGTGTAGGCTTAGGGCCTCGTGTTTGGGGTTAGCTGCCCATTGCCGTGCACGGCTCTGCTCCATAAAACAGCAAACAGCTTTGCACCGCCAAAATGAAGGCATATCATTCTATCCCGGTCCATAACATTCATTCCTCCACCCGGACTTGTAATTCGGCGCTTTACATCTTGCGTGAAACCATAAATACGCTCGGTACTCCTAGAAAAGTCAACGCTAGGAGGCTCTCCGATATCAGGGCGGGCATTCAGGATTGAAGCTTGTGGACTTTGGACGATTGGCGTGGGGGGATACTGTAAACGGCATCAGAAGCTTCAAGGCTTGGGGCACCGGCTCTAAAACCTAAATCCTCATCGGGTTCAGAGTTTTGGAGTGATGGCTTAGATGATCACTTAACCGCTTCAGGGAACCTGAACCAAGAGGACTTTCCAACAGCTGCTTTCTGGTTGGGATTTACGGTGTAGAGCGCTCTTCAGGATTTGGAGCGCAAGCTTCAGAATTTGGGGTTATTTCGGGCCTTTTTCCGACTGCCAAGCCAGTCTGAAAGCCTTCCGGCTAGGCCAGGGCTAAATACCCATCAGGCAAAATGTAAGACCATATCAGCCAAACCCTTGTCTCAGCCCTTTTGTGCACTGGCTGGCGGGTTAAGAGCGCAAGCTTTAGGATTTTGGAGATCCATAAGCAATGATCCATCAAAATGACCTGCTCCTCAAACCTCACACCTTGCACGGCTTACCCTCTGAACCAGAAGACACTGAAACCCCAGAGTTCTTCAAAACCCTGAAAGGCACCAAAATACCAAAAGGATTTCTGGCGAAGGCTCCAAGAAAAGGCATCCTCGTCGTCCAGTTTGTTAAGGTTTTGTCCACGCGGATGCTGAAGAAGTGGCCTCATTAGGAGATGTTGTCAGGCTTAGTTTCCGGTTCAAGCTGATGAGGCTTTGGGTTTGGGGATCCTGGATGCCGGGACACTGGCGTTTCAAGCTCAGCGTCTGGGGGGTAAAGTTTTCAATCTATTTGCACAAGGTTTTGGACATGATAGACAGTGAACTGCCTTGCAGCGCTGGGATGCGCAGAGTCTCATGCCAAAGCTTCCGGCATTTGGGAAAATGGTCCGGCAACGCAAAACTCCTACGTTTAGGAAGATCTCTACTCCTGCTTCGCCATAGATCTGAATACCATCCCTCTCTAATAAAGCAGTTCAGCCCATAAAACGAAACTGAAGGGCAAGCTTGGAATCCAGGCACCAGAGCTTCTTTGAATGCTGTCGTCGTTTCCAACGAGACAGCTGACTCCCGAAGACGTGGGTGCTTGCATGTCACAACACAGCTTGCTGCAGCTGCACAAGGGTCCCAGGCTTGAGTTTTCAGGGTTCGGAGTTAAAGGGGCCCTCTAAAAAAGCGCACCATGACTTTAGGGGACCATTACGGCCCTATTAGGAATGGCAGAGGCTTGTGGCTGGCGTTTAGTAGCTTTCTTGAGGTAAGGCTCTAGGTTGAGTCATGAGTAGCCTTCATCACGGGTGCGGGGTTTGAGCTCGTACGCACGGCACCTTCCTGGGCAGGGCATCCACAGCATGGCCACCTTGCTGCCCATAACCCGACCTTGTGCCGTACATAGCTTAAACTGGCCTTGCCATAAATGCACAGGTTCACGAACAAAGTCAAAAGGTAGAATTAAACACCCAATCACCACAGGCCCGAGTCCCAGACTCAAACTTAGAAGCTGCACTTGATCTGCACATGGTGCAGGTCCACCGGATCAGAGGCTTGAAAGGGCTCTGTTGTAACAATGGCCTTCAAAGAGTGCTGTATTGAAACTGGGGGCAAGCCCTGTCAATGAATCTCCCGAACATATCTCATAGCCTCAACAAAACATAGCCTTAAGGAAGTATGCCCGCTAACCCTGCACCAACAACTGGAAGTCAGAATGTCAAGCCCTGACGATTGCGCCGGAGAGGTAGAGAACAAGAATGTCATCCAGCCTCGACCCAAGCCCCAAACTCTATAACCGTAACCTAAACCGCAAATCCTGGCTGGTCCCAGACCCTCAAAGTAAATCAAAGGTCCTGAGCCCTAAACGCGAAATCAAACAACGCCCATTCCTGATCCTGAACACTAGATCCTTCATCCTTAACCCTAAACCTCAAGCCCTAAACCCTAGATCTATGATTACTAGGGGCTGGCGTCCCCTCCTTGGTGGATTTCACCTGAGCTGGCTGGCTTGCGGTCCCTTATTTGGTCTTCCTTTGTAGAGTTATGAATATTCCAGACCAGCATTAAAGCAGGTCTGAGCAGACATATTTTATGCTACTTACATCCCCAGTTTCCCGTAGTTCCAAATTAGAATTACCCATGAACCTCCTATATGAGCTCAGACTGAGAAGGCCAAGCTCGAAACCACTAATTCCAAGCCATCACACAGTTTAGGTGCTGCCGTTCAGGATGTTTTTGAGCCACTGCTGCTGCTGCTGCTGCTGCTGCTGCTACGACTACGATAACCACTACTACGACTGCCAAGGTCCCTGCCCAGACCCTACTGAGATCTGAGTCTATAATGGGAGAACTCCAGAACCTAAGCTCCCGAATTTTGGGCTGCGCGGAACCTCAAAACCCCCAACAGTCCAATTCTTTCCTTAAAGCAGTCCTGGCTAGCCGTGACAGCCCTAAATATACCACGCACACACCTAGATCTAGGAGCCCCGAACCTAAAGCCAACGCCCTGAGCCAGGGCTGCATCAAGGTGCTGTTGCTGAACACCACACAACCACGCGGGACCTGACAAAATCAAGCACCGCTTGTGCCGCAAAACTTCTCTTGACACTGGGCTTTTTTGCGTGTAGGCTTCCAGGGCCTTCCGGCCCCTACAGGGCAAATGAGGCTAGGAATCAGGAAATTACATACCCCAAATAATGAGATATTGGGTGCTCATGTATCGTAAGTGAACATTTCCTCCATCGACAGTAAGTTCTGCCTAAAACCTAATCCCTAAAAGCCAAGCAATGCAAACAAAGCTCTCAACCCAATCCTTAATTCGTGAATTTTACGCCAGCTATAGACCCCATGAGTTTCCTTGGTCTCTACGGGCCTACATGGAAGTTTTCAAAGTTGTCAGGCTCTTTCTGGCGGTTTCACCAATACCTAGCTTTTCTTCGCATGAAGACCATTGGCCTTGCCACCCAGACCTCTAGAGCCTGACGCTTAGACACACGGCTTCATTAGGAAGAGGGGTATCCGGCAATCCCTTCAAGGATAATTGAATGGTCCCTGTGATCAATGCAGTACCTTATCATTCCGTACAATCCCTGAATTGCCCCCGATGCTGCCTGGTGGGGCTCTCGCCGCATGGCCGCAGCTCGTCCATTCAGCAGAATGCACCTGGGGCAGTGCAGGCTGGCCTGTTGCTTGGGGAGTAGCTTTGTTGCCGTCATCTTCCATCTTGCTAAGTCAGCATGCAATCGCATGCAAACGATTCCGCAGCATTTGAGAAGCCCTGACGAGTCGAGAGTCCGAAACTTGAACGTGATGGACGACGGAAGCTGTAGTGGTGATCCTATTATGACTTCTTGTGCAACTGCTGGTCCCTTTATGTGGAGGTCTGTACAACACAGAACCGTTTACTGATGTGGGTCCCTTGGATGTGAGCAAGCCCCTTCTAGCGGCGCTGGTTTATGTCAATGCAGTGGATAGAGTCCCTAGTTCATGCACTTATGCATACCTGTGCCAACACAGCATCTAATCCACCACGTCATTCAAGATGTAACCCCGAAACGGAAGCGGGATTCGAAGCTTAGGAAAAGTACGCAGCAGAACGTATACCTAACACCCCCGTAGAACCCAGCCCGGCCTGACGAAACCCAAATGCTTAGACTATCTCAGTCTAAACCCTGCTTGTGCTTGCTGCCTCAATTTTCATACCTTGATGGATTCGAGCCCCAACCTCGTAGAACCACCAACCCCAAGCACCAACCCCAAGGCCCGAAAGCATGGATTCACGGGCTCAGCTCAGGTCTGCGCTTGCTGCTCAATGGTGTCTGGTAGAGGACAGGTGTCCTCAGATCCATGGAGCAGGGGCAGTGGTCAAGGTGGGTGAGGAATGCCTCGGGTTGAACAGTATGAGGCATCCAGAACAATAGAATCCAATCTTGCACGCACCGCCTTAGCTTTGGAGGCCCTGCATCAGTTTTGAGAGTGGGGTGCCATACGAATGCAATGTAACTAACTGCAGAAGGAATCGGATCTTCAGGCTCCTACAACAACTCCTTGAATCCTAAGCCACCCTAACCTTCAGCTCCGCATCTCCCTGGCACATTACACACAAGAACGCAACGCATCGAAACCTCAACCCAAGATCTCAAAATCTGACCACTACGAGAGATCAGACCCCCTGAAAGAAACTCTGAATTCCAACCCTGCAAGGCTCCAAGGAATCTTGCGCTCTCAGACACTTCCCCTGTGAGTCCTAGAGCCCAAGACCTCTTGCCGAGCCACGGGCCGATGACCTTCATGTCCAAGGGCATGGCATCTGGAGGCTTCAGCATGAAGTCCTTCAGGTCCAAATCTATGTTAATCTTGGGTGCCAGAGTTCGAAACGGAACATGTCTTTTGCTGGGGGCCACACACCCAAAACTGCTCTAAACGCGGCAAGCACCCAACTTGAATCTCAAATTCCTACCCTCAATCCCACTATGCCCTTCAGACACGAAAGCTAGGAACCTAAACTGCCGGGCAGAGTCCTGCTCGAGGCTCCATTCAGTTCGGGCAGCATCCTGGACTTTAAAAAGTGGTCCAACCGATTTTAATGCCCCAGACTGAGCATCATAGTTAGAATACTGATCATAAGCATGTGTATAGTAACCATGAAAGGCCTCTTGTACCGATCAGAACTAAGACTAACTAGGAAAGACCAACAAACCAAAATCGTCGGAGCTAATGCTTCAGGCTTTGCAGGCTGGCGGTTCCGAGTTGCGGGTGTAGGGTTCAGCGGTTCACGGATCAGGACTTGTGAGTTTAGAGCTTCAGAGGCATGTCCTTGATTCCCACATAGTGCCCCGTAGACTCGTTTCCAATTCTGAGAAGTTCCCGTCTAGTTTCAAGCTCCTACCAAGGCTTCCACATACAATGGAGAAACAAAAAGGAAGCACTGCCAGGCTTACCATGCTACTTGGATGTACAGCTGGATTCAAGCTGTAAGGGTTGGAGTTCACGCTATCACTATACTCTGGAGACCCTGTCAGAGAAATGATGCCTTCACTTGCGTATTAGTTGGAAATTGAAGGATGGACATCCATGGTGGCCGCCTTCTAGCCCCCAATATTTCGGTAGTTGTAATGTTTCCTTCCTTCCCTGCTAGTAACCAACAAGTTCAAAAGCAAGGCTTGCCTGCGAGAACATCGCTAACACCAGCGGATGTTGCTCGCCGCTGCCCTTCCTTACATTGGAGGTTTGCAGATTGGGGTTGGGAATTCTGTTGTTTTGGGCAGGCTTTCCGCGTCTAGGAGCTCGGGCTTAATCACAAAACACTACTCCATCATGTTGCTTCTGGCTTGCTTTGAAAAAACACTTGGAAGCCAGAACTTCGAATGCTTGTCAGGCGCCGCCATGAGATCGAGCTGTTGGCTCCAGGTGACAGGACCAACTGGATTAGCTGGTTAAAATGTGGTGGCAATAAGGCATACTGAAAGCTGTGCTCGGCTTGGCTTGCTTGGCAGCCTAAGCCTTTGAGTACAAGTGTAGGCATGAGGTCTAGGGTTGACGGCAGCAACACTGGGGCCCAAGATTGATGGAATTACGCCCCAACCCTATGACTAAAGGACCCAAAACTCCGCATGCAACATGACAACTGAATGAGTGAGGAACGACCTGGGGTGCACTCGGGCCTATGGAAACGTTCCCTCCCGACCTTCTCTTCCCCCCTCCACGTACGTCATTGGGGAGATCCAGTGTGAGTTCCACGCTCCGGGCCCCTCAATCTGAGACGGAAAGGTGCCTCCCGAACCTTCATGGGCACGCCCCCCCAAGCCTGGCAGCTTGGGTTGGATTTGGGCATGGCAAGACAGCCCGCATCTGGGGAAGACAAGCTCTTCCCCCTGTCATCCCGCACGAGGGTACTAAGCTGGGGGCACCGTCTCAGAGATGGGGCAAGGGGTGTTCGTACCAAACACGCACGCACACAAGCACCGGCAGCGAGACTAAGGGCAAAAGCAAAGTTCAGCTTATTCCCTTGAGGCTACACAGACTCAATCATTATCCCCTTGGCGTGCGGGGCAGCGCCTGAAACTGAAAACACAGCCCCTCGACCTGAAGCGGGACATAACAACTCCAAGCCCAAATTAATCCCCAGTCCTCAGCCTGAATCTCCAACATGATCTAAGATATGCCAAGAACCCTAGACCAGAACAACCCAAATCCTCTTTCCTCTACAAGAAACTCCAACACAATGATGGAGTGGAGGTCTGGGAAGCCGCATTTGCGGGCCTGAAGTCGTGTAGGACTGCTCTGAAGATCGCAGGATTCCCATTCATTTCTGCTCCAGAAGGACTCGCCACGGTTCCTAAGGAGCCCTCCATATACACACCCGAAAGCACAACGACACCACACCTCAGGTACCTGTGCCCAAGCTTCATATCTGGGACCCACTCCTCCGCCTGAGGTTGAAAGTCTTCAAAAGGGCAAGGTTGCGATGTGGACATTGGGTTTAGGGTAGTTTAGGACTTCAGGTTTTTGGTGTCGGGATTTAGGGCTTCGGTTGTGAATCCGCACCCACTATTCTGCTGGGCCTCAAGAAACGCTCCGGGCTCTACAACAGGGACTCACATCTGAAAGTCATGGCTGCACACCAGATCACTACTTGAAAGGAAACAAAGCATATTTGAGAGTGATTTCAGGGTTCAATTACACAGAAGAACTTTCAGATATGGATTTGCAATCCTTGCCTTCAAAAAGCGGAAGCAGCTGCGCAGCGTGACCTCTTCGCAGGCGTGGGCTTTGAGGGTTGGGGTCGTATAGGTATAAGCTTAGAGGGTCCAGCAAATGTTGAAACGGTCAAAAACCAGGCTAGGAGGGCTGTCAAGCTGCCTTGAAAAACCATTGCAGGAGTGGGGAGTCCATCAAAGGGGAGTACATAGAAGAGCTCACGACAAGTTGTGGCCTTGAGTCGCATCAGGCGGTGGAATTGATCTGTCATGTGCAGGGGTTCACCCGCAAACAAACATGGAACCCCATAGACTGCCACAGAGACCTTTTGAGAAGACCATAGCTTTTAGGGGCCACCCCTGTTTGTTTGGGGGAATTTTAAGGGCCTGGGCCGTGGCTGAGTCCATGACAATGATGGTTACAAAACCTGAAAGTCGGCCCTACAATCCCCGTATGATCCGCTACCATTTTCAAGGTGTGACTCATCCCCCTACTTGGCATACCGGAAAATGCTGCAAAATGATTTGCAGAGGCAGTTACCAATCCAAGGCTGCCCCTCGAATTTGGAATCTAAAGCATTGGAGCTTGTCAAAATCACGGGTCCTTAGATGAACAGGGTCTAAGGTTTAGGTTACTAGAAAATTGGCCTCTCTGATTTGGGGGACTATCCCCAGTTCTGAGGAATGCCCGCACTGTCCCACCTGCTCCCCTCTTGATAGGCGGCAGCGTAGCGAAACCTGAGAGCTCAGGGGATTCGGACTTGAGGCTCAGGATTTAAGGGGCTTAGGATTGGAAGATGGAGGGATGTACGGTTTGGGCGGGTGTGTGCAGCAAATGTGTGAAGAACAAATTCCAATAGCTACTGTGAAGGGTTCTAATAAATCAGATTCTCGAATGGCACTCCCCTCGCTCCTCAACAATTCTGACAAGTAGAGGCACATTGTATGCTACGTCTCTTAGCTGCAGCATGCATCGAGCAGCAAGACAATCGGCCATGGACGTAATGCACCGCAAACGAGACATCCGAAGAAAATCCTCCACGTCCTGTCAGGGAAGACTTGAGGTCTGGCCCTAAGTGTCTGGAGCGACAGAATGCCTGGGCTCTAGGTTCGGTCCGGATCTAAGGGGTGTAGTTGGCTTTCATGTTCACTTGAGGCGGCTCTCTACATAAAGCCTAAACCGAGCACGATCCAAGCATGGTACACTGCCTCAGACCGCGCGCTGGCTCTGGATACCAGAGTGGCGCTGCTAAGGGGTGTGTTCTCAAAATTGGGGGCTCTTAGGGACCTGTGAGACAAGTAGATGTAGGGAGTGTACAGGGAAGATATTGAAAACTCTCTACTATTAAGGCCGCTCAGGCCTAGGTCATAGGCGTGTGGAGCTAAGCTGCTAGGATTCCGACCCTCTCAAGGAGGACATAGCCGTTCTTTAGCACGAACCTGAAGAAGGCTTCCTTGAAGGAACGTAGATTTGTTGCAATTAGTTAACTTTAAGGGAACAATACCATCCTTTGCAAACCCACGTCATGCCATCTCAACCTTAGTTCCTAATCGAGTTAAAGCCAGGACTTCCATACCGGCACAAGGCACTATTTGGCGCGAAGCTATCCTTGCGAGCCAGTTGTACAGATGCAGTGCTTTACAGGAAGTGTTGGGGTCCTGCAGGCATCAGGATTGATGCCCAGAAAGGAATCAGCAGGGCTGTGATGTCTTCTGTTTGGATGTAGTTTGGGGCCCTTGCTTTAAAGAAACTCCTTTCTCTGACCCCATGCATGGAAGCAGTACTCAAGCAACAAATAGCATTCCCGTCCTGGCACGTCGACCTCGATACATGTTCCTTCTCCAAGCCTGGCTTTGCATTTTGGGTCTTTGCAAGCAGTTGTATATTATGTTGACACGTGTGCGCTGCTCGTGTACTCAGTCCTTACGAAAAAATTGTACGTAGGAAGCTGGTACAATGGAAAAAAAGGATGCGCAGCGACCACCCATTTTAGTGAGTATCAACTCAGGGTTTAGTCTTCATGGGTCAAGGCTTAGGCTTGGTGGTTTACAGGTTTTCAAGAAATGTCTTCCCTGCAACCGAACTCAACATCTATGCTTCTTAATTCGCCAAGCTCTGCAGGTTGGCTGCAAAATTTTGACAGTATGTGAGAGGTTCATCGGCGGGACTACGCAGGGATCAGAAGTGTGAACAGGCACAACAAGAAGTCGCTAGGGAGCCTCAACCGGAACCCAACTTCCCTAAGACAGAGTCCGCGAAGAACATTTCAGAACTGTACAGAAGAAGATGAAGGCCAATTCAATACGTGGGTACACGAAATAGGATCCTGCTTTCATAGACGTGCCAGGCATCCAAGACTTTGCAGCCTGAACCTGTGCAAAAATAACCATAATAGTAAGCTGCAACCTCAGAATATCTTCAGGCTCGTGCTTGCTCAGGGGAGAGCTGAGGTTAAGGGTGAGAAGACCCGACTTCCTTCACAGATTCTTGCAGTGGAGGCAGATGGCTTCAAAATCTCAACGCATTGATTTCCAGCCCTCTTGAGACCAAAGCTATTCGCACAAAACCTTCATTTCCGACATACCCTGACGCCCCTGAGCCCCTGAAAAAACAGAACCCTACTCCGTCAAAATTTGATCCATAAAAAGAGTGACTTCTTCAGGGCTTCCCCTAGCCTATCTCGAAGCAATCCCTGGATCATCCCAAACTTCTCTCCCTCCAGCGCCCAGACAACTCGATGTTCCATTAAGAGTACTTTCCCTGGTACAACGACTTCAGCAAATGGCTCTGGACTGAAACACTCAGTACTGAAAGCCAAAACAGATCCGGATGACAACACATAACTCTGCGTTGAGACATATGGAAGTTTTTCAATATGACGCTGTGCTTTCCTGAAGAGGGAGCCACTATAATCGTTGCATAGTTTGGACGTATCCATGCCCTCAGGCCAAACTCCCATGTAGAACCTTAGCTTGCGGGGTCGAGGCCTTCCAGGAGCAAACTCCAACTTCGGCCAAGGATATTGCCCACAGAGCATCCGAAAAGGGCTTCAAATCCTGATGCCGGTCGGAAACTTACAGTTTTGGACTGGTCGTTTAAGAGGTTTGGGAATCCATATTCTGGAATTATGGCCTATACAGCTTAGGATGTTAAGCTTGAAGATTTTGAAAAGGTGGAGCCTGTGGGACTTAGGGTAGAGGTTGCGAATTGGAGCAGCTTTAGGGTTCAGGTTCATGCTTCGAGGTTTAGTATGAGGAGCTGTGACTCCTATCCTAACGGGGTGCGGCTGCAACTGCCATTCTACTCTGCCTAATTTGTCCGTGTCCCTGCCTATAGCTTACTGCGGAACTGACCAAAGAACGCTGACCCCTTTCCCCCAAAAAACAACGCAAATCATCCCTCTAAGCTTTAAGCCCTAAACCTCAGATCCCAAATTTCCGGGACTCTAGGCCCTAAGCACTGAACCCCAGATCCTGCCTCGCGACGCCCCTACGATGGGCGCTCCGGGCATCATTGGGTCGAGGAGAAGCGCCGGCAACTCCGAATTGGAGAGGCGAAGGCCTGCACTCCAGTGCTAAGTACCTACTATAATGGAGAATCAAATGGAAAAGAAAATGGAAAATGAAATGGACACTGTGATTATATAGGGGATTATAGGAACTACTTATGATCTTAATTAGAGTACTGATCATAATGATAGTAAGAATGTTGAAAACAATGCTAATAATACAGAGAGCCTGGCCCCAAGAATGATACTAAGAATGGTCATGCTTAACTGGGTCGTGGGGAATGCATCCCTCTTGTACTCCCTGTGTAATCTCTCCCCATGAGACACTGCCAACTCCCAACAAGTGAGCAAATTCACTTGCTGAAGGTTTTGCTGGATGCCTAGGCCTTCGCTGGCTTCGTAGAAGAGAGCCGGAGGCTATTTGAAGGGCTTGTTTTTCATTGGCTTCATGCTCAACTCAAAACTGGTACGTTCAATTATTTACATGCCAATAAAAAGGAATTCCTCAAAATTCTATCGCTGCGACCCCAAAAGAGACCCTTCAGTTTGAGAAGCCCCCCAATACTCGATCTGCTTGAATCCGTTGGGCTTCCCACTCTTTCCCAAAGCCGCCGGAGAGGGTTTGAAAGTCAAGGCAAGGACGCATCAAGCGCAGAACGAAACACTGAGTATCAAACTCAAAATCATACAACGCGATAAGAAAAAATACCGTACCCCCAAGAATCCGCAATTTGGATACCCGCTCCCACCCCTTGCAAGCGCCAATCCTCCGCCTACACACCACCCCATCCAGCGCTCGGGCCTACTGTTTGGTGGCTCTCAATCAGCATGTCCTGCACAGCTACGACTAGTTTACAAGGCTTTGGCTAAAGGATCTGGGTGCTTTGGCTTAAGTTTTCCAAGTCGTGGGGGTTGTGGCTCGGGGGCTTCAAATTTGAGAATGCAGTTCGCAGGAAACAAAGCTCATGCTTCAAATATGCATGTGGTTATTTCGCAAAAAGGCCTGGCACGAACAGGCCACAACAAGGGCACATGCTGTTGCTGATGGCATGGCGCCCGCAGAACCTTTACCAACATCTCCCACGCCCTGCTGATCCTAGCATCAAAGCAGCTATCACGGCCGGGGGCACGCAAACCAAAACCACTAGTCCTGTAAGGTTGAACTATGATTAAATGGGTCAAAATGAACCATAGTCTAAACTCCTGGTATCACCCTTAATAACCCCTATGAAAGTCCTCTATTTCATGCCTCATGTAACCCCCTGTAAGGAGTTTAAATTATGGTTCGGATGGTGACTGGACGGATTCCTAAAACTGTGCCCACTGCCCTTCGCCTGAAGGTCTGCATACAAACTCAAGCACCGACCTTTTTCTAGCCCTCAGGGGATTGCAGAATTGCATTAAATGCTTTATCCATGCGATTAGCCAAGTAGGTTCTCCAGGCTACTTCAAAAACCAGAAGACTGGTAAACCCAAAAGTCTCAACCCTCACCCCTGAAGTCTAAGCCCCAAACCCTAAACCCCTGAACCTACAAAATCCTCAACCCAAAAAAAATTAACCAAAAAAAACACACAAAGTTTGAAGTTTATCTCCCCCGGTCCTCCTGTACAAGAGTGGGAACGGGACGTAGGCACCCTGAGTTGAGTTTGGTTTGCTTTTAGTTTGGGGGCTTAGGGTTTAGGTATTGGACTTTCGGCTAAAGGTTTCACGCTTAGGGATCAAGAGTTCAGGAATTGGAGTTAAGATGTTCCAGCTTAAGGTTTGGGTTTAGGGGGCATGGCTGGCTTCGGCCCCAGGGAGCTAGAACAAAGTGATGATAATGAATTGCATCATGGAAATATGATATGGCAACTATCTCAGGCCTTCAGGAAAAGATTCCTGTGAACCAAAAGAGAACAGTATTTAGGGCTTGAGGAATAGGATTACGGATTGCAGGCTATGTGGAGTTCTGGCTCAGGTACTTGCATGTTGTGTAGTTTTGAGCATGTCAGATCAGATCCCAAGTATCAATATCACGGCGAAGAACGGACGACCAAACCACAATATTGTACCGACGTGTAGGACAGCTCAGGATTTGGGGGGAGTTGCTGGACCCCAATGTGAGTGTTGGCTAATAACCCACCAGCCTCTATACATTCACGCAGCACAAACTTTGACTCAACGACATGCAGCACAAACAGAAAGGCTCAAAGGCTCAGCCTTGGACCAGGCAGACTCACATGCTCTGGAGAGTGAGAACTGAGACACAAGGTAAAACCCTCCTCTTTCAGGGCTGCGCGAAAACCAGCAATACTCCACGTCCTTGAACTCCCAAAAATTGCTACCCTAAACCATAAACCCACACCTTAACGCCCAATGTCGAATGCCTGAACACATCCTTTGCAACATTGTCACATTACTATGACTTCTACAGACCATCACCAAAGCCTGAACCTGTCAACCTTGTGGCTCGCTCATGACTTGTCCAAGCTGCGCTCCATCTCCGGTAGCTCTCCACGCAAGAGAGCCATGACCGCGGGCGCTTTAAAAAAACAGTCGCGCGGTCTGAGGCTTTAGCTTTAGAGAGGGCTGGGGTGTTTCAGGCATGCAAGGATCTGGGGCTTGGGATTTGAGACTGTTGGTGTTCAGATGCTTGCTGTGGGCCTTCTGTGCTTCCTGGAGGTTCCTGTCCAGGGGGTGTTTACACAAGCCAGCTTTGCGGATAAGGGGAAATCGAGCATGAGGGAAACTAAGGAAGAAAGATCCGGTGGGTTTAAGGTTTAGGGATTTGGGGTGTTTCAACGCCCGAGGGTCCACAAGCACCAAACTGACACGGACCCAGCAAAGCCTGGCATCTCTCCAAGGAGCAGTCAATGCTTTACTTTGGTAATAGACACTTCCAGGCCTTTGTCAACTCTTGTCTAGAACTTTCCTGGTTGAGAGGCCCCATCACCATACCCCAAGGTAAGCCCTGAATTGAAATCTACACCAAAAAGCCTGAAGCAAGGCTTCAGCAAACTGACCCAAGAGATGTATGGCCGGAGAAGTAATCACTAAACCCGCCTAGCATGCAGGGCTTGCTGTGCGATGCGTCCAGAAGGGGCACCTAGAAAATCACTGGACCCATGGAACCTGAGCAACCGGCGCACCTGACAAGCTAAACCTTCGCATCTGTGGCGGAAATCCACATGAAAGAAGACACGGCGATCATTGTTGGAAATGATAAACCTTTGCTATCAGGTACCTGCACTCGGAATTATGCTGTCTGTATTCGGGGGCATACATGATAGCCGAATGTTGATAAAGTCCCACCCGAAACGCAGACTGCGTGCCCGAGCGTGGAGATGGGCGAGTATTGCGGAGCACACCTGTCTCTTGTCTGCTTAGACTTCGAGATCTGGCTGACAACCTGAGGGTTTAGGGCCTTGATCGCTGTAGGGGTAGTTTAAGGTGTACGTTAGAGTGCATTCTGTTTTCGGGTAGCAGTACCAGATTCTGAATCGACTGGATTCTTTGTCAAGCCCTGCGGGGGTTGAGTTAGAGCCCACGAACCTCAGCTTCACTCCTTCAGAAAGAGATTCAAACTTCGGTGCCAACCTCTCTGCTGAAACAATAGGCCACTCATAAGGCAACCTTACATCCAAACCTTTTGAGATGTCGTTCCTGATGTTGCGGGAGGCCTCCTAATTAGGATCGAACTCCTTGAGGCCTACGCCTTGCAGCTGGATTGGAGCGGACAGGGACAGACAAGAAAGCACACACAGACACACCTTCTCAGGTAGACTTTCAGGTAGACTTCTTGGATAAATATTCCCCAAAGGACCCCCTCATTTCAGACAACATGTGTTTAAGACTTGCTCTCTTCACGCAATTTGCAGTGCTTCGTTTGGACCCCTATGTACTCAACCCCGACGTCGACGCCCTGTACATAGAAAGCTTTGCCCTCATATCTCGAAAAACTCTAGACAGAACGTACTTCATTCCTAAACCACCGTACACCTTAAATCCTACAGCGTCGCGCGGACATGCCTAAAAACACTGCGCAAGATCATGAAAAATACTGCAAATCCTTCACCCTTAACCCTGAACGACCTCAAGCCCAAAATCCATGGAGGAAAATGACACCAAAACTGCAAACCTCCCAATCGACCCGGCGGTGTATCGCCGAGGACCTCAGTGCCATGCACTCGTTCTGGTGGCAGTGGTTTCAAAACAGCGGCACCCTCCCTCAAGCTAATACGGAACCTGATGAAGCCCCCTCTTTTAGAAGAGAAGTACGGGACTCCATGTCGGATTTGGGCGGTACCCTGAGAAATCCCAGCCATCTCCAGGGATTACACGAAGGCTACACGCCTCACTTGCAGGATGATACAGGAACCATGAGGCGGTGAACCTTTCTCAAAATGAGGGTGCCCCAACATACCGACACGATGACGCAGCCCTGAACATGGTGCACACTGTTGAGTTTTGGGCCCTGGTCAGAAGTGATGGGTCGGGGCTAGCAGCACAGCTTTACTGGTTGCTCAGCCGAGTTTTATGGGGGCTGGGGCCGCGGCTTCACCCAACAAGGATCAAGGTATCGCATTATGGTTTCCACCTGTATAATTCTGACCCTAAGATCCTCAAGGTGGCTGCTATTTGGAAAATCACGGCACAGACTCAACCCTCCGAAGCCCGCTCCAAGCTTCCGACACTGCTGCTGGAGAAGCCACCTTTGGTCGGACTGTGGAGGCTACAGCGAATGGTTGGACTTGTGAGGCTAGAGCTAGGGACACGGAACGTAGCTTCAGAGATACAAAGCCTGAGTTGAAGACAAATGGGACCATCTCCCAGACCCCAGCCCTGAACCGCAAAGACAAGCTTGCATGTTACAGGGCATGCCGACAATGACTGGAGGCTTTCTCGCGCCGGCATGGCATTTTCAATTCTTGTAGGATGTGCTAAACTTCCTACAACCGATTATACAATGAGAGAGCACAGGATGGCAAGTCTTGTAACCTCTATATGCTTGGCCATCTCAAGCCAGGCAAGTCCAAACAGGATTGGTTTCGACTGCGTTGCAACAGGTCCCCCAACCTCGTGTTTTGAGCATGGTTCTACGATCTTGGCGCCATTCTTAAAAAGACGCCTATCCTTACATTAACGCCGATACACTCACAAAACTGCTTATCCTCATTGCTCGTGACATGAGTAGTCAATCCATCCACCAAGGATCAGCCTTTTTTAGCTCGTAAACCCTGCAAAGCTCTGCCAAACCCTGCAAAACTCTGCAAACCGTGTACCACCTTGGAAAACCTTGTAAAGACCGGCGAACCCCAAACCCCAAAAAAACAAATTCAAAGATTACCCCAGCAGCCTATGCTGCTGTTGGTGGAGGACTCCAGGGCTGAGCCTGCGTTCGGGGTTGGGAAGTTAGGGGGTAGGGCCCTCTCTAAGGGTCTGCATTTTGTGGCGGGCCTAGACGGCCCCACAATACTACGTGGATTAGGCAGGTTCTTCTCGGGTAAGAAAGTGGTGCGTTGGCGTGCTTCAAATGCCATGTGTAGATGCACATAATGTTAAAGCACAGAAAATATGCTCACAGCTGCCAGGTGTGCCTCTTTCGTCACAACCCATGACATTCCAATGCTGCTAGGTGAGAGTGGGCAAAGGTATATTGCAACGTAGTGGCGCAGCTATGGCTTCATATGCAGCTGGTACGACAAGGTGCCTAGGGAAGGAAGGTACGGCAGCGTTCCAGTTGAAGTGCGGTGAAATGTAGGCCTTATCCCTTTGTTGTCAGTGTTTGCTGACACAAGTCCTGAATCTACATCCAAGCCACCCCTCTCAGCAACCCTGGTCAAGTCGAGTGGGCACATTGGTTCAACCCGGCAAGCTTAGTTCCTGAATCCCCCATTCTGGAGCGTTCGAGCATCCACCAATGAATTCCATCACCCGCACGGCACTTTCCTGTTCACAGATTTGTCCGCCGGCCCCCAACTAATACCTGTCAATCCTAGTGTGGAGTAGAGCAGACACACCAGCACAGAGAGTTGGCATCCACAATCTGCACAAAAGCGTCACGCTACTAGGCTGAAAGCAAAATCAACTCAAAGTAAGACACTTCTAGCCACAGCCCACGTAGACCGATGTTACTGTAGGAGCTTGGTAACTTTCCGTTTGAATGCAGCCTTCGGATAACCCATTCAGGGCAATCCCTGTAGCTTAAAACTCCAAATGATCGCGAGGCCCACATCAAAAAGGTGCTAAGACCGTAGAGTTGAAGAAGTGAACCCGAAACCCGAGTGTCCGTCTCAGGAATATGGATTTCTTGTCAAATTTAAGGTTGAAGGCTTCGGGTTTGTGTAGGCTCCGGCAAGATCATCCTGCAAACTGCTTGTGTGTGAACAAAGAAATCTCTCCAACTTTAAGGGATCCAACAAAATTCTCCAGGCATCTTGCGGCGATGGCGGCGACGGAATCCGCCCGTTACCGTGTCGTTACAGTATCTCGTAACGCCATGGACCCAGTGCAGTCGTCCCCAAAACCACTCGGAACCGCAGAAGGCACCAAGTTTGCCATGCCACGGACTCCTGGTGAGAAATCCTGCAAAGCCTAAGAAACCTGGCTCCAAGCAGCTCTGCCACCCTGAGCAAATGAAGAGTCTACAGTCACAGAGTTCATCCTGGCTGCGCCTGGGCTGGTACTTCGGGATCCCACCTCATCCACAGCGGGAATGCCCAACCCGTCAATCTGCTTAACTAGATTAAAAATTGGAATACTATGATGTCCCTTTTGCATTCCTGCCAATCTGAAAGTGCAGGTGGCCTTGTACCATACTGCTCTGGCCCCAATGATCCCCACAAGGAAGAAAACACCCGTTTTGAGATATCCCTGAATCCGAAGGGCTTCAGTATGCTCGTACGGTGCTAGGGGCTATTGCAACCTGAAACCTCGACAATGGCCAAGAAGCTTCCAGAGTTGGGAATTGCAGCCCAATTGGGCTTCTGTTTATGGGAATGTGGTTTGCGTGGAACTACATTAGTGGTTTCTTTTTATGGGTCCCCATGCATGAGCGAAAAATATTTGGAGACCTTGATTGCCACCCAATTTATGGAGACCCCATTCAAGGAACTGTAGTTTAGGGTGTAATAGAGTGTGTCCCGCTTAGGTCCTTAGGTTTTCGGATGCTTCCAGCAAGGCCTGCTCGGCGCTAGATTTAAAGATGTTCTACAGAATGTAAGAATCAGAGAGCAGGGCTTGAGACTTAGAATTTAGGATTTAGAATTTAGATCTTAGGACGTAGAACTTAGGCATTACAAATTTGATGGCTTGGGGCTCACAGCCGGACCTGTAAGTCCCAGCTGTCGAAAATGCCGGGCAATGAAATGTGGTTCCACTGAACTCCTGAGTACAAACCTAGCCCGCATAGACTCTTGTTGCGTAGGTCCTTCCCTGTTCTTGGCCTCCTTGCCTGAAGAAATGTCAGCATACGCGCCGTAAACGTCGCAAGACTCCAGAGGCTCGAACCCACGCTCCTACAAGCTGAGCGACCAACGCCAGAAGGAGGTAAGTTCGGACCTGTAATCAGCGCGCGGCTCAGGCGCTCTCCAAGAGCAACTTTGTGTTGTGTTAATAACCGGAAAAGTCCGACAGTACTCGATGTTCTACCAGAAGTCTGGGTTTAGGTCACCTGCTTCCCTCAAAGTCATGGTGTCATGGTGTGTACTATAAGATAAAGATAGTTTCCACAGTGAGCGTCCCACTTTGTACTCTACGTACCAGATGCCGAAGCATACTGAAGCATGGTTCTCCTTGCTGAAAGGAGACAATCCCGTGGTCTTTTCGAAGTGGTGTTACCATTCAGACCTAAGTCTTCAAAGGAGCCTGCTAACCCACGCCCCGAAGCACCCAATTCAGGAAATGTGAAGGACTGTTGGGGACAAGCTTGGGCACTGCTTTAAATATGTTCATGTGGGATTAGATCAAGCATTATGGAACTTTCTACGAACTCTTGGGAGAACTTGTGGGATGTCTAGGGCCTCTAGCCTCTACGCTACAGCCGCTCACTGTTTATGGCGAAGGGTTCAGAATTCGGTAGAAGGCTGTACACCGCTTAGTGTGGAGAATCCTTTCCGCAAAACCGTATGCAACCCTCTCTTCCACACCTCGACGCCGCGGAGGCTGCCTAGCAACCTCAGCAGTTCAGGCTCCCTTCAAAAAATTGTTCAGCTTGTAGAGTTTATGGCAGCAGTCTGTAAAAAGGTGATGATGATCTTTTCAGGAGTCACTGACACAGAAGTGGCAGCTACCGGGCATCTGCAATAACAATCTACAGATACTTGAAGCAGTGATCCTTAGCAGTCTGCTGCATTGTCGAAATGCCGTCGGGGCAACAGATTCACTGACACCTGACACATGGGCCATATTCAAAGAGCATGGGCAGCCCGGGCACCTTAAAGATAGGGCACTGAATGTCTTGATTGGCCAACATTGTGCCAAAATGAAGCCCGGATCTAGGAACTCCTGAGCAGACTCCCAAGAACTCTGAACACCTTCCTCCGGTCAATTCAAGGTTTCAGGAGCCAAAGAAACGCACCCAACTTTGGAAACTCCCACGGGCTCCTGCTCAACCCTAAATGTGCCTGGACCCCTAAACCTCCACACCTCAAGCTCCTTAGCGCCCAACTACCAGTAGCAGATCTGTGGAGAAGCAAGTCCGAAGGCCTTGGCACAAATGAGAGCTCACCTGTCAACATTGGGTTGCGGGAGGTCCTGAATGTCCTTTCTGCGGTAAGAGAATGCATATAGGGACCAAACTCATGACAAGGGCGGATATGTAGAGACCCACCTGATACCAGCCTAGGAGCATTCCATCTTTCAAAGGGCCTGTACTTTGGGATCCTTACATACCAGCTACGTGCCCTTCATACAAGGCTCAAGCTGAAACACATGTATGGGCAAACAGGAGCATCTTGCGCTGGTAGGGGCTGACCTGTCGCAAGACTGTGGAGACGCCAGGACAAAACATGCTTGCAAAGCCCCAACTCACAATAGCACATCCCTCATGTACCCACGCCAGGCAAACACTGGCGTTGAAGTTTCTTCTGCTTTCAAAACAGTAGCACCAGCACTGAAGCACCTCCATGTCCCCTCTCCCCGCCACAAAAGAAAGCGTACATTCCTCCTCATAATGACTACAGTGGCTGCCGTGCAGCTGGACCCTCCCTGAAGCTGGCAAGATCCGTAGAAGGGGGTTCATCAGCTAGGCCCTCTCATGGTACTAGTGCCGCCCTAAATAGCATACAGCAGCAATCCGAGACACCCCAAACTTCCTGCTGGCATTGAACTAGAAGTGGCGACTACATTGCAAAATGAACACAACAACAGGCAACTGCGACACACATCATCCACAAGTGGGAGAAACAGAGTGGAGCAGCAATCCCTGGCCCCTAGACTGTACTCCCCTGACCGTATTGCTCAAAACAGGGATTCCTGAAAACCTGACATCCCGGCCATAAGGATCGCAATAGGGATCGCAAGATCGGAGCCCATTCCTTTGGAAAGCACCTACGTAATCCGAACAACACAAAACCTGGAAGAAAAGCAGAGTTCCCGGGCTGAGCCCTCGCGCAGCCGGAATGGAATTCCTGCTGCACTTCGTTCGTTTATACGCATGCCATCATTAGTTCTCATGCCATCAGAAACTTGCAAAGTAATATTTCCACTATTGGTGATGCAAGGTAAGGCTCTAAGGAGCTTTGAAGCCCTGAACGAGCCCCAAGCAGAGTGCAATGGAAACCGAAAAGAGAGGAGCAGTTTTTGGCTCATGGGTTGACACACCACTTTTGGGTCACTTTGAGCAAACGGCATTAGCCGTACACCATCCCAACAAAATCTCTGAAAAGCACACGCATACCCCGCGTTGGCAGGAACATTGCAATGAAACATACAGGTCATCCCAGGGTTACAACTCTTACATACAACACACAACTGTGCCACACTTCACCGTCCAGAGAACGTGGAGGAGTTTCCACTTTGAGCAGGGCGCCTCTTCAGAGTCGCACTTCGTTGGTAGAGCTTGCAGCAAAGTTGCCATACTAAGGACCCGAAATTTCAATTTACTACTGCCCCTAAGCCCTTTAAATAACCAACTCCAAACCCAAGAACCTCAACGACCCTCTAAGCCCTAAACCAAGCTGCCCATCCTCTTCACCCCGCCACAAGCTCTGAACCCCCGACCCTCTAACCCTAGAAGGCATCTCGAAGTACACTGCAGCCTCGCCGGCCGTGCTGTTGTCAGCGGCGGCTCCTGGTTGGTTCTAGGCGCACAGCCTTTGGAGGAAATGAAATAGGATTAAGGCGGATGCTTGGAGTTTGCTGGAGATCTGGAGTCTTTTTCCCGCCTGAAGGGAAAAGCGCGTGTCTCCGCAAATATCCAAAATGTAGAGGCGATCCATCACAGACATCCATGAGAACCAGAAAATTCCAATCTGGCTTTGATTTGCCCTCGCAACCCTTACCTCCCGATGTTGGAGGAGAAAATGGGCGTACTCTACCTTATGCGCAGACGTCATCAAGTGGCCGAGAGAAGCGAAGGTTGTCGAAACATGTCTAGCACTCTAGCTACAGAAGATGAGGATTAATACCAGATGGCTCCAACAATGTGCCAAACGAGGAGCACACTTTTCTGAAAAAGCAAGACTCCTGGTGAGTACTGTTCGCCAAGGAGCCACAGCCTAAACTCTGCATCCATTTAAGCTTCACCATCAAAACCCTGAACCCCCCCAAGAAAAGTTCCGGATCAAAGCTCGACCCGACAATCTTCAGAGTCGTCTCCTGAACCAACGAATACTTGGATTGTTCTCAAAAGCGGTTCGACATATAAGCCTCAAGCAGAAAGAATCCTGGTTAGAAGGACCTCCCCAACAGCCACCCTTCATTTTGAGGCGACCGCTCGTCATACATTCTTGATCACCCCTGTCCTCGGGCTCCTCTGCAGAGGGAGGACGGCCCATGTACCTCACCATGAGGGTAACACGTTGCTTGAAAGATGTAGGGCTCACAGATGAGGATCTGAGATTGACGGCCGATAGTCTGTGAGCCCAGGGTATGCTGCCACGCTATGATGCTTCGGATGAAGGTATCATCAATGTGGGATTTCAAATCACCCCCGCAAGCCTTCAAGACCCCAACCCTAGAGCCCCATCCACCCAAAGTCTAAGCCCTACCTCTGCAACTTGCTGAAGATCCATGCAGTACATCTAGCAGCCTGAAGTCATCAGCCGCCCTCAAGGGACAGCAACACTACAACACTGGACTCTAAAAAAGAAGAAACAAAAACAGTGAAAGCAGAAAAAAGTCCTGTGTCTGGCCTCTCTAAGTTGAATTCCTCCATGGAAGGCTGCTTCCTCCTGCGATACAGAATACATGGGACAGGGGAGTGTGAGGAAATGTGGGGATTGAAGGCTAGAGGACTGGAGAGGCTCGTAGAGAGCGTAGCCATGCAGCCATGCGAAAGTAAGACAGGCGAAGTGTGCCAAACATATCCCTACACTGCCGCATATCACGCTTATCAATAGTATATGAACTAATCCAAGGGTTGCGTCCGCTATGTCAGAAGGCTGGCTCATGCCTTACTGGGTGTTCTGTATCCCTCTGCTGAGGTATATATCTACAGTTTGGGGTCTCCAGTGCGAGGGGACATGGGCTTTGCCTTTTTAAGCCTGTCTGCGTTCGTGATCTAATCGAGAAGGACAGAATTCGATTCTCAACAGTCTAATTAGGCTCTAGACTTGCTCTGCGATTTTGGGTGAAGGTATTTCTGGAAGTGAGGGTGTTCTGCAGCCCTAGCACTAGCAGTCGCGACGATATTGGCTTGCGTGGAGAAGCTGCTAAACCAGGGTACAAACAGCAACGATGAGACACGCACATCAAATGCTATGGATTTTGTAAAGACTGGTCTTCCCTCAGCCAAACGTCGTAAATAGCAAAGTGCTTCTCTTCAGACACCTCCTAAAGAGACACCTCCCTATACAATGACCATGCTTCTCAGAAACACGCCTCGGAAAAGGCAATATAAATACATACATATATATATATATACATATATATATGATGCCGAATTCATAACTTGAAGAGAATCCGGTACTCCAGTCTCCAGTACCACTACGTCTTTTCAGGAATGCATCCATGGGAGCGCTCTGGAAAACCTTTTTCGCAAGCCCAGCAAGAAGATCCTGGTGAATTTGAGGTAGGCGTTGCGACTCTTCTATGACCTACTTGGCATGATTGCCAAAAATGGTGTTACACAACATGCTGGGCCTTGGGTCTACATAGCAATAAAGCCAAAGGTGAAACTCTTTCTAGCGCTACTGACAAAACTTTTGGACCTTTTGCTTTGTCGCTCTACGGCCCAAGGCCCCAGACTGTTATGCAGCAGCATACAGATGCCTATGAACCCTCATTAACCCAACAACGATACTGCTCCGAGGAAAGGCTTCGCACACTTCTACACATTCACATGGAAACCCAAAATTTCCCTCTCAAGACTAGGTTGTCAGTCCCTTTTATTATTGGGTCCCTATTATATGCGGCACCTAAAACTTTGGGCACCCCAATGAGGGACTATAATTAGGACCACCCCACGTACTATCCCTGTTAAGCCCTGAGTTTAATTGTTCTTCTTACGAACCCGCTTCGCCTTACCGCGTCCAAACGCTCCAGCGCTTCGCGAAAGGCAGGATCTGCCCGATGTTCCTGCTCGAAGCTCTGTGTCTGTACATTGGGTATCTGGTTTTGGAGGGTGAGAAGTTTAAGGCTGGCGGAAGGCTCAGGGTTTGGAGCACAGGCTTTCGGGATATGGCACAGGAACACACGAACTGTTCTCGCGATGTGCTATGGGTGTGCAGGGGTTAAGAGTTTTGGAGGATTTGGGGCTTTGGAATCCATGGTTCATGCCAGCTTCAGCCTCAGCCTGCTGCACACCTCCAGTCTCTCACCTTCAGTGCTCTATGAGACTTCCGAGACACCCCTTCGAAATCTCCATCGAATCGGGATCGGATAAATAACGACGGCACAGTTGGTGCAGTGTGTGATATTTCGTGTTGGCCAAAGAGCTTTGCAAGATCTCCTCCATCAACCGTGGCTCTCCGGTCCCATCCCTTCCGAGACTTAACATGCTGACTTTCAGGTCCCTCTGCTGCTCGGTAGTGCTTAACAAACCCAAGACCAATGACCTCAATTTCAAGATCCGAACATTGAACCTGAACCCCCACATAGCAAAAACACAGCCCAGCATGTCCAGCATGCCATGACCCCCATAAGAACGCCTTGCACATCCCATTGGTCAACCTGTCTCCCAATTCCCTCCCCAACAGCCTCGACCCCACGGCTGCTCAGCGGTAGTGAATCAGCTACTGACGGATATGGGATTGTGGGCTGTTGTTTGGGGGTTGGGGTTAATATTCATTTAAAATTAGTTCCTGCCAGCGCCTCAGGACAGCCGCCACGAGGGAACTCTAGATTTTGGCAGATTTGTATCTACGAGATGCGAGTTTTGGAGCTTTGGGGTGCAGGATTGTGGAAAGTGGCGGGATCTCTTCCATCAACAAGATCAAGTCCCCCTAAATCCTGCTGTGCTGGCTTTGCTACGCTCCCAACACCGCTCCGTCATGGGGTGGGGTCATTTACCAGTTCCCTGATACTGAGAGCCCCGTATTCCCTATGCTAGAACACCGGCAAGGTATACTGGGAGGCGCACCGTCCAAAACACCGAGGTTCAAGAATGAGCGAATGACCCCGGCAAGGAGAAAGCTGCAAAGAAGAAGAGGAAGAAGGAGCAGTACTGATAATCAGTAACATTGCTCCACTTTCTCTGCAAGCACCCGCCACACGAAAAATCTTGACAATGGCAGCAGACCTCATGATCTCGAACAGCCCGCAGCTAACCTTGCTTGCAATCCAGTTGTAGCCAAATTGCCATACATGTGATTTAGGATGCTCCTCTTTGGACAAGCCCCCGAAAACTACACCCTAAACCCTAAAGCTGAAAATGTCGAACGCAAATCCAGAAACCTTAAGCTGTAAAAAGCTTCAATCGAACCTAGTCTGCCTTCATACTCCTCGGAGGCTTTGTTGGCCCATTCGGGCAGCGGCAGGCAGTGTCCTGCCACTGCAACAGACAGGGGTAATTACCCGAATCCAGTGGTTCAGGGTTCAGGGTTTAAAGTTTGGGGGGCTTTACGGTTTTGGGCAGACCCTGCAGCGCCACAACAATTCAGAATGAAACTGTTTGGTGATTTGAAAGGGACCCTGTAACAGGAACCTCGCATATCATCCTCACCTCCTCCTAGAATCTCTGGAAATAATACAAATTTACCCAGCTCCAAGAAAAACGGCAGATACAGGGGTTAAAGGGTTCGGAAAACGTTGTAATTCCTGAGCAGCACACTACACGCCTTCAAGGCTGCAGGCTTCGACCCTGAGATGGGAAATTCTCATCCCCCATACGATCCATAACAGAGAACCACGATGTTCAGAAACCCCACGAATGCCTTTTGACTTTCCCCGCCCTTTGAACTCCCCGCCCCAGAGAAGCTCCCCTCCTTCTTGGACAAGAGCCGGCTGGACCTGTCAGCAACACAATGTAGGCCCGAGAGCTTAGGGGTTCGACGGTGCGGGCTCAAGCTTAGGGTTGAAAGTCTGGGGACTATGGTTCAAGCGCTGAAGTTGAGGTGCACCCGCGGTGATGAAAATCCTGTTGCTCAAGAAGTCAAGAGTTTGGAACCCAGTGTAATAATTCTTCATGGACAAGGGGTCGGATTAGGGGTGAGCTCTGGGGTTTCAATTGCTGGGCAACGGAGTTTGTCAAAATAGGAGGTCATTCGAGCCTCGGCAACATGTAGGGATCGGATTGGGGGCATCATTATTTGGGATTGTATATGTATTATATTGAAAAACCGCACGGGAGTTTCCTGATTTCTTGTCTAAAACGGAAGGGAACCCGAACAAAGGCCCACCCAATGGGATACGAGCACACAGATATGGACCTACATTGCCTTCTAGGAAATCTCCATATACAGATTTCTCACGAATGTGGGGCCACGGTTGAGAAATCTGTACACAAAGGATCCCAGAATTGCAATTCCTTTGCTGCGCAACAAGAACAAGTGCTTTTTGAATTCCCTGTGGGACGAAGGGTGCGTGGTCTGAGATTTCGGCATTTGTGGCGGCCGCTCGTCTTCGAATTTGCTTTTTACATGCTGCTGTGAATCCCCATCTCCAGAAAGGCCCATTACACAGACCCACCACCTTGCTGAAAGCAAGGCTCCAATTTTTGCTCAACGAAAGGTGCCTGGCCTCCATCTGGCACGAGCGGCACAAGCGGCTTGTGGAACGACCCTTTGCCCTGAACCCTGGATGCTAGACTCCGCTGCCTGTCATAATGAAACAAAGTAACAAGGATGTCCCTGGAGCTATTCTCAACAAAAACTGATTGCGCAATGCTGTCAGTCACGGAAACTTTTTCCCGGGAAGGCTGCAGACATGAATTAAATAGACCCTGATAAGGCACTGACTTGAGCCAGAGCCTTCGCCAGGTGTGGTCAGGGGCATACTTCACCCTGTCTTGAAAAGGGAGATTCTCAACAATCTGAATCCCAGGGACATCTCAGACGCTGCCTTTGTAAACAAAATGCACATATTGGCCTTGCAAGTGCAAAGGTCAACCTCAGATGAGACCACAGTCTGGAAGTCTTTAACACGTCGTTTTCCAGTCACTCAGACAAGCTGTGATCTCTTCTTGTCTTAAAGAGACCAGGGCTCACACTTGCATTGTGCGGAGGTAGAAGCGACTGCACGCATATTTGAAAGAAGACCTCACACCCTAAGCTTGAACCCTAAACCTTGCGCTCATACCTTTGGGATTTAATGTCGAGGCTAGGGTACCCTCCCTTCCCACACTCCCTGCCAATCAAAATCAAGATCTGGGGCTTCTCCTACATCAGGCCGTGGAGTTTCGTTTCAGCCTCCCCAGGCGCGCGGTGATGGAGTGATTTCGGCGTGATTGCCTTCATATTGATATGGGGAGGGTTGAGGCTGCAGCGTCTGGGCTTCTGCTTGAGGATTGAGACCTCGCGAATGGCACAGGGCGTAGGGATATTCTGAGGCTCATGTGAAGGCCTCTCAAAATCCATCCACGTATAGTCCTTAGTAGGCATGCTCTATAGTCCTCCTCTAATCACTGTCCACAACCGTTTTGTCACTCATGAATCCTGACGCACAACCTTGCCCAGAATGCTGCCAAAATGTGTAGTCTCTACATGGAGTGTACTGTATGTATTGAGTATTTAAGTGCCTGCTTGCAGCTTCATGGGGTTCTTTTAACAACGTATCACTTGCCTTATCCGCCGACCCCGGCCTGACGGGGCGAGCGCACAGTGAAGCCCATCCTTCGACAGCCAGCCCATTCATCACCGACCCGCATCTGTCTCGTCCCCTCCTCCCCCCATTCTCCGCGCCAAAATTCAAAAGAACTTTGCGCGTATTCCGTCTCAGTGTTTTTGGGAGGGTCTCCCCTAGGCCTCCCTAGCCCACCCCCCCTCTCCTCCCGCCGCCTGCCAGGCCCCCCGCTCTCGCCCTTCCAAAATTCAAGAGAAAGTGTTTTTTGCGCATTCCGGACTTGCGGGCGTTGCCGTTTCAGGGGTCGCCAAGGCCTCCCCCCTCTAGCCCGCCCCCCCCCCCCTTCTGTCTTCCCGCCCCCCCCCCTCTCGTCCCACCGTTTGCGGGTGCCGTCTCAGGAATTTTGGGAGATCCTCCCTAAGCCTCCCCCCTCTAGCCCGGCCCTCCCCCCCTCCTCCCGCCGCCTGCCGGGCCCCCCCACCCCCCTCCTCCCGCCCTCCCAAAATTCAAAAGAACGTGTTTTTTACAGATTCAGAACTTTGTGGCGTTGCCGTCTCAGTGTTTTTGG
>CAJNIZ010025558.1:0-20259 GCA_905231905.1 Symbiodinium pilosum
AAAAAAAAAAAAAAAAAGAGAAAAACTTAAATTTCGTCTTGGGGATGCGTTTGTCTGCCTTTTTCTCAGTGGCCATTGCATTGTCGTTTAATCTGATGTGGCCTGCAAACAAGGGCTTCACGGTTTCGGTCGAGGTTTAGGTTTCGAGTGAGAGGTTTAGGTTTGGTTTAGTGTAGACCCCCGATCAACAATCCCCGTCTGCCTTATAGGAATCATAAGAGGGATCCGAATATCAAGGCCCTTGAAAGGAGGGGTTTATCAATTAGGGGTCTACATTGGATTTCTAGGTTTAGGGTTTAGAGGTTTTTGGGCTAGAGCCTTCAAGGGGCTTCATGGATTTCAGGATGTTAGGGTTTCGGGCTTGCACCGCATTTCTGAGGGAGTGGTGCGGAGGTACAGGATTCGGGTGCATTGGGGTGTAGGGTTTATAAAGGGCTTTGTAGTAGGTGTGGGAGCCATAAACCCTAGAGGGCTTTGGAAGCTATGGACTATACGGGCTCCACGGATTTCAGAGTTTTACGGTTTAGGGGTGCTTGTTTGTCCACCTTTGTTAGGGGCCTTGTGGTTTGGGGATATTGATTTAGGGGCTTTTCGTTTTATCTGGATTCAGGGGTGAGTGAGCTCTGGCGTTTACCGGTTTATGACTCTATGGCCGTCAGGTTTTAGGTGTGTAGGGATGTGTAGGGGTCATTGCGTTAGAAGTTATGGTGGTTGGAGCTTCATTGTTCTTTCATGTTGTTTGGGGAAGTTACAAAACGTTCAGAGGTTTTTAGAATTGGGGGTAAGATGCTGTATGGGGTCTTCATGTCTTCATGGTTTGGAGGAGCTTTCGGATTACGGGTGACAGGGTTGTGATGTTTTCTTGGTTGGGGGGTTCAGGTCTCAGGGGCTTTGGGGTTAAGGTCTTCTTGGGTTTATGCATTCTATTGTCTCGCAGTCAGGGATTTCTTAGAGGTTCAGCGCTTTCCCACTTATAACTGGCACGTAGAACACAATCATAGCCATGTTAAGAGGCTTAGGGGCTTAGAATTGGGTTGAAGTACAGTTAAACCTGGGTTATAGACTTGCTCTGAACCTCCAAGTACTGCTTTCCAGCTTCAGCGGCTAGAGCCATGCGCTTTAGTGTTTAGGGTCAGGGTTTGGTAATGGCTTGGTGGACATTCAAAAATGCGTGCATCGCAATAGTTATTCTCGTATACTAGAAAGTCAGGTTCCCACAGACGCAAAGTATTTGGGGTCATGCGGGGCTTTTTTACTCTAAGCCCTAAGCCCTAATTGCTTGTACCAAGAGTATGGTCTCATGTAGAAAGGTGTAGATGTGGCGTTCCGCATTCGGGACTTTGGGCTTAATGAGACTCAGCCCACTTATAAGTCCCCAATATGAGAAATACTATGGAGAATTTGATTATGCCTACCCTGCAACTCCAAGTAGCACTTCCCTCATACGGACCCGTAGAATAGCCGGTGCACCCGCAAAGAAGCGGTCGGTACAAGCATCTAGGTGGTGGCAATAGCCAGTTTGCAGTGCCTCTGACGCGACTCAACGACGCAAGCGCTGGACTTTGCCAAGGGGTCGTCTAAGAACGCGCAGCGTGATTATTCGGATTGTTCTGGGTGGTACAAGGATTGTCTAGCCTTGATGTGGAGAGCCTCCGAATTTTTAAAAGTATAGGATAGGAAGGTTTGAGGGTCCCCAAACGGAAAATGCAGGAGATCTCGCGAGGAAGGTTAAAGGAGCAGGAAGCAATCAAAATCATAGATCCCCATTTCTGGCATCCACCTAGACCCTCCTTCTACCCTCTATTACACCCTGAATACCCATTATTAGGGACCACATACCCCTATGTAAGGGTCCCGGTAACAAGGTCCGGGCCTGTTTGGTTTAAAAGGAAGATGAGTTTCTTGTTCAGGTGGCCGAGCAGGGCCGACGACGGACATGTTCTTCTTACTTAGCCAATAGAGGAACTTTAAACTTTTTGGGCTTCCTTTTTGGGTCTCTATAATACAGTTTAAACTTTTTAAGCTTGGGTTATTGGGGAAGAGAGTCTTGTTCCTTTGGGACTTAGCTTGGACCTTGGACCCTGAACCCTTTAGGATTCCCTTATACTCCTATTCTAGGTACCTAAAGGATTAAACCTTAGTAGGGGTTTCAGGGTAGTAGGGTTTAGGGTTTTAGGGGGTAACGTCTCTTTGCAGCCGGTCAGGCACAAGTGGCCCTACACCCTAAGCCCTGAACTCGGGTAGGCTTGGGAGAGTCATATGAGCTATAGTCTCAACTCGTTAACGGGTTTTAGATAGGGGATAATATGGGGAACTTCTAGAGGGGATATTAAGGGGGATACTAGGATCTTAGACAATGGCTCATATGGAGATTAAGGTAACAAAAACGAAAATACTTTCGAACCTACCCCTGTCAACCCTAAACCTTGAACCTTGCTGGCTACGTGTCCAAAGCTACGTGGCACTTAGCAACCCAACTCCCTTGCACCTAGGCCCTGAACCTCAAGCCGTAGAGCGTCAACCTTTTTTGTGCGCGTGAGGCCGTGTCCCAGGAGAGTTCACTGAAGTCCTTAAAGCCTAAACCCCAAAGGCCATTTCATGACTGTTGTGCCTTCTTTGGAGTGCCAGCAGAACCGACAACGTTCATTGCGACGCTTTGGAAGGATATCCCAAAAGGCAAACCTGGGGGTTACTTGTAATGGGTCTAGGGTTTAGGGTTTGCGCTTTAGGGGGGGTGCCAGCCAGCGCGAAAGCATTACCAGTTACGACCTTGAACATGCAGTACATGCGACCGTCACAACAAGACAAGGGCAACAAAGTACAAAATCTTAGCCAAGGAGCCGTAGCGCTGCCAAGGGAAGACTAAGAATCTTCACATGGCTCAAAAGGTGAGGCAAAAGAAGGTAGGGTAAAGGAAATAAGCCCCAATATAGTAGAATCTACAATAGGGATCCTTTAGCCCACCCGGGTGTATCCCACCTTCTGAGCCCCCTGAATCTTGAACTTCATATCCCAAACTTCACCTAAGAGACACGGCTAGCCTACGCAGAGTCCGCCAGCCAGTTCTTCTCCATGCTCCTTGCCATGCAGAACGCTGCCAGAGACTTTTGGTCTCAACCTGGAGAGGGATGACTATCCCTACAAGCTAATGAACACAGAAACAGGCACCTTTGATACAGAACTGTCCTGTTCAAACTGACCTAGAATTAGCGGAGAAAGTCTAGGTTTCATGAACTAAGGGATTGGGGATTCACGTTTTTTCAGGGATGAGAAGACAAAGGATCAGAGTTCGCGGTGCCGTAAGCCTGAGGTTTGGGTGCACGCAGGCTGGCAGCTGCTTGGAAGTTTGACTTTCTTTGCCCTTATATGCCAGAGCTGTGTACACGTTAACATGACGTATTACGTCATTGAACATGCGCTATTTGAGGGCAGCCTTAGCGCAGGGTTTCCGGCATGACGCAGTCAGGGGATGACAGCATACTGCTTTATTTCAACAAGTGACAGGTAGCAGGCATGCTGAGTCAATCCGCCCCATGGTACCAGACCCTTCGAGAGGTGCAATCTTTTCCACTTAGTTTTCAATTGCTGGCAGGCTGTGTTTGGACGGGGTTTGGGGGCTCACATACCAAGATATAGCATGAGATGCAAGAGAACGGTGAAATCCGCCACTTTTCGCAATCCTATAATGCTCGTGCCGTCCAGAGATTCTGAATATCAGGTGCCGGAGCAAAGTTGCATACCTTCATCTATGCTATAGTCTAAACTCCTAGTATCCCCCTGAATAAGCCCTATAGTAGTCCCTTATATAAACCCCCATATAACCCCCCTTTAAGGAATTTAGACTAGAGCTCATCTAACCCCCTTCAGATTCTGCAGTGGAATGGCAAGGAGCCACATTTCCTCAGCGAATGTGTTTGTAATAGGTTTTGAAGTTTGCCACAGTGGCTGGGAGAGCAAAAGTGCGTACGCTCGCAGCGGAGTTGTGCTAGATGCAAGGTGTCCTTGTGCTTCGGGGTGGCTCTTTTGATGGTTTGCTGCAGGTGCTTGCTGCATCGAAGGGGGGGGGGGGCAGGGCGGCCAAAAAATGTTCCCCGGTTTGCGTCAACGCTCATATTAACGGAAGCATGGGTTCACGTTCTCCTTGTTCGTTTGTGGTCAGCCGTTCACAAGTTCAAGCAAAGAGGCATACCACTTCTTAACGTTGTGAGAAGCTATGCCCAGCTCAGGGTTGAAAGTATGAACGCTCAAATTTTGAGTTGCTGCCGTTTGGAGGGCGAATTGCAGATAACCACACCCTTCCATGAAGACCAACCACTCAACATACGATGAAAGACACAGGGTGTGTTTCGGATATCCTTTTTCAGTCCTCCAACGCGCGTCACGGATGTAAGACGCATTGGCCGTTCGATCTATGGGGAAGAAAGGATCATTGGCGTCCTGGGCTCAGATGCTGCAGTTATGCTTGCAGGGACTTTATATCAGTCAGATGTGGTTTTGGTTGATTTTTCTTCAATCTGCACATTTTTATTTTGGGTCTGACGATGGCTCATTGTGTTGTTTAGAGCCAGTGCGTGTATGAAACATGAGATCCATGCCGAGCTCGAGCCGTCAGTCGTGAAGTGGGAACCTTTTGCAAGGGTTGTCCTCAAACTCACATAGCATGTTGTTGCCTTAATAAAATTATGAATGTAAAATTCAAGGTATCGATGCCAAGAAAATCTTACGAAACAAGCCCCTGCACCACCTGCGCGGCTCATGGCCTGTAAAATTTTCAGGATGCGCCTCAACGGAGGTTGCTATCCATCTAGAACAACGTACAGCACACAATCACCGGTATGGCTCGCGACAGCCGTAGTCGCCGAAAATGATTTTGAACAGTCCGTGGAAGTTGGGGGCCTGGCATTCATTGATCGGCGGCTCGGTATTTATTATGTAATGTTATCACGTTAACCAATTGTTTTAACGCTGGGTGCTTTGAACATGGAACCTGTATGATGTTTCATTCATATTCTCAAGGTTGTGTTTTTGACGTTTTTTTCGTTGTGTGCTTTCCGGAGCTGCAAAGTAAATCTACCTTTTTTTCCAGGTGTCGTCATCTAACGGCGTCAAGTCTTTGGATCGTGCATCTTTCACGAACCAAAGCTCGAGCGTTAAGCCTCTCGAGCGTCATGACTTAGAGGGACACAGTGAACCCTAAACCCCAAATAGACCCAAACTGTGCCAAACCCAGGGCTGCGCCACCGAAGGGCGTCAAAAAACAGGCCTGCAGAGCTTTGAGCATGGGTACGTTTGTGAGGAAGTGGATTCCTTGGGAGGTTTAGGGCTTAGGGTTTGGGACCTTACGGTTTTTAGGATCTTTCAGGGCTCATTAGGAGATTAATGGAATCCCGTAGGTGTTCAAGGGTTTAGGGTTTAGGGTTTAGGAAAGAATCATGTGGTTGCGGAGCTAGCAGGCCAGGGCAAATCTGGTTCGTGGTTTTGGCTTTGATGTTGGACTTGATGCAATGGTTAAGGAGGATACTTCCGGGCGATTTGCTTCTCACATTTGAGGACTATAATGGTGCGTGTTGAAATCATGTTTCTTTGGCTTCTTTGGGAATTATCTGGGAATGTGCTCGGTGACTTTTTTGGAATCCAATCTAGCTGGCTTGAGAATGATTATGTGCGAGATTTTGTTTTTAATGTTGAGGGGGTTGCTTGGAAGGGACAAGCCAGTTTGGTTTTGGAAGCGACGTTCCATGTGGGCCGGGTATTCCCGATTGTCTAAAACATCCTCATCAGCAAATTGTGTAACGATTCCAGTGAGTTCTTGCTACTGCTGGATGACACAGGGTTCCTCAGGGTGGCTGTTTAAAAGACGACGTTATGAAGCGGATCTTGTATGGAGTTTCAGTAGGAACAACTTAAAATTCGGTGGCCTACGCCTTTGAACCTCAAAACGTGGATCAATCCCAGATCCCAGCCCCAACTCCCAAACCAACGGGTTCGCTTTTCGGACTGCTTGTTAGCCGTGGTGAATAAAGAATAAAAAATATTTAATCCCTATGTAATACAGACATTCCTTTCTTCCCTACTAACCCCAAGTAGAATTAGCGAAAGGTTCGGAAGCTGAGGTTGAAGGTTTCTCTTGGTCGAAATTGGCACCATGGCCGTGTTGTCAGGACATTTTCAGCAATCTTTCATTCGTCATTCCCAAGTCCATAAGCCAAAACACTGATTCAGGCTCCTTGAGCCTTTTGTTATCCTGCAAGGCAAAGATTTCTGGTGCCACCAAACAGGCGGGTGCTGGTCTGAAGGAGCGACACACAAGATTTAGGGCTTATGCCAGGTTATCCAGTGCTATTGCGATAGTGTCGAGGGCAAAGGGTCGCAGGAATTACGACCATGTATTTGAGTGTACCCGTTATCCTTTGAGCGCGGCCCTTATGCGTAAATACCTTACGCCTTAAACCCTAACCCCGGCCCCTAAGCCATCCCGCCGGCATCCCTACAGGCACATCTTTGTTTCAAAGCAACCCCCCATGTACACTTGGCTTCAAATACAGAAGGCAAACATGGTAATTGTACAGAGCGGTTTGGAGGGTTTGTGCACGGTTTTTAAGATTGAGGAGAGGCTGTTTCAAATCGAAAGACGGACTTGCCGGGTCCGGGCGGCATTTCTGAAATGAAAACTAATATACGCATGTGTTGGCACCATGCTACAAAGCACCTCGAAGGTCGATTCAGGAAGGTATGGTCAAGCGTTCAAGGCTATTCCGTACTGTTCTCTTCGAATAAGCCTGAAAAATGTCGACTTTTAAGGGTCATCAAGGTTCATCCTAGGAACTCTTTGGACCCCCACTACCTGGTACCCCACTGCTATTTAGGCCATATTCCTTCTATATTTGGGTCTAGATGGGTAGTGGGGTACCAGGTAGTGGGGGTCCTGAGAGTCCCTAGGAGTTCAACGGCTTCTTGGATTTGACATGTGTTGTTTTCGAGTTTAGGCTACTACTACAGGGTTGGAAAGCTCGAAATTGTATAAGATCACGGGGCACATGTTTTCATTGGTCATCGTGGTAGGTTCCTTGATGCCGAATCTTCAAGCACCGGATGCACACGCCCGAGAAACTGGGGTGTGGTTTTGTCACCCTGAAAAGATTTAGGGCAGGGAGCAGGGGTAGAATTGTGGACCACTTCAGGTGAGAACGGGGTTCGGGTGTAATTACAGGGAAACTTCAATCAACATATGGATAAGCAGCCACGTGGTATTATTTATTCCGTACAAGGCTGAATTAAACCTTAAACCCTATAACTTGATTCGCCCTAAAACCCTTAACCCTAAATGGCCGCTGGGACTCATTTCCTGATTTGTGCTTCCAAAATGTGATTTCAGAATTGGAGTTGGATCCGGATGGGGCGACGGAGGAATCCCAAATCTGCATCTTGGGGTTTCGGGTTCATGGTTCAGGATTAAAACTTCGGGTTTAGGGTTATAAGAAATTAGTGGTTTTGTGGGGTTCCCATCATAAAGATTATACTATTTTGGTGTCTATATTAAAGTTCCCTGATTTTTGAAGCGTACCATACGTCTTTGGGTTTGGTTGCAAAGTTTTGAAACCCTACCTCCTAGATGTTCCCCGCATATCGTCTCATGATATCATGTGCCCAGGTTCTTCAAGCAAATTCTCCAATCCCCTGTTCCTACGTATTTCTTCTCTAGCTCTTCACCACAAGTTTAATCCCATCCTTCATTCCTGCAGCCCGCTGCTCAATGCACCATGCTCGAAGGACGCCAAAAGTTTCTTGAAGCAACGACTGAATCAGAAAGTGTGTGGCTCAACTCTTTGGTTTGGGGTTTAGGGTTTAGGGTTTAGGGTTATGAATGCGGTCAGGCTATTGGGCTCGGGTGTAACGAGGATGTAGGTAGATTTTCCATGAGTTGGTAATTTCGTACCTTGACATCCCAAAGCGTCATGGCGAGAGAGTTTGCCCGGAGTCCTTTTGCTATAAGTTTCTGGTGGCGGAGTTATGCAATCTATATCCTGGAAGTTTAGATGTGAGGAGTGTTAGCTATTTGGGTTCAAGGCCACGTAATACATTTTCGTAAAGAATGTTGAATTGACTCCGTCCGTTCATTATTTGCGATTTTCCTGGGCTGCTGTTAAGGAACTTAAACAAAGCTACCATACCATGGGTGTATGGTAACTGAGCAATAGGGTATCCTGATTACATGAATTCAGCTTAAGTTCTTTAACAGCACCGCTATGTGAGGGTTATGGAGCAGCAGGGAGTTTCCAGCATCCTCATCTTTCAACTGGTTGCCATCCTCCAGTTCCCTAAAAGCCCTAGGGTTTAGGGTCTAGGGTTGCAAGGGTTTAGGGTTTTGACCCTAGCTGATCAGATTTACTTATGGGTGCTTCAGGGAGAGTGGGGGAGTGGATCCTTATAATTAGTAATAATAACCACTATATGGCCCCATTTAATCCCCATACATACCCCTATAATTGTCCCTATATTCACACACCGTTCCCCTTAAGCACACCCAATAAGTCTATGGGACAGAACTGTAGAAAAATTGGAATAAGGTTGACATACACTATAGACTATATATAGTCAACTGGATCTGCCGGGAATGCCCAGGTACCAGGTGTGTTTGCGACAGCACCCAAAGACATACGGTTGCGAATCTCGGGTTCCCCCGAACCATCACAATAGATTTGCAACCATCCTCGAAGATGCGATTTAGACGGCATGTGTTGTCACTGCATTTCGCAGAGGTGGTGAAATTCCGTTGTACCCCCGAAGCCCAAAAGCCAAAATTGCTCCTTGTATGCTAAATCCCGGGGAGGCGAGATCCACTTTAAACGGAGAACGCAACACCGCAGCTATGAATCCAAAACGCAATTCTGACCCCAGCAGAATTTCAAAGCAAACCCAAACCACCCAAATTCAGGCACCGGCCCCAAGCTTTGCAAGAGAATGGAAACTACTATAGTAATTGGGGTTATATTGGGATAATGGAAATAAAATGGAAACTACTACATTATATGGGTTATATAGGTATTATATTTAACCCAAACTCGTGAGGTTAAACATCTTCGGCAAGCGCCTGCCGAAGCTGGCGATGGCGATGCTGAAATGGAGGGCCAGGAGCTGCGCTGTTTGAGTTCACGGTTTGATGTCTGTGCCGATGTCAGGGTCAAAGGGTCGCAAGGTAGCGTAACATTTGTTGTCATTTTGCTGAATTGACAAATTGCTGTCTCCTTGAGAACCAAGCTGTTGTTATCTTGCGAACCATAACACGTGAGTAAGGCCCCCACATGGCGGCAATATTGGTATAGCCACAAGAACATATACGGATCCTGTTGCAATTGATATAATCCCTTGAGGTGTGAGTGGGGGCCTAACCCAACAGAACACACAATATGTTGGCCGTCTCCCGCGCATCTCGTCGCAACGTTGGCCTTTTCTTGGGCCTTAAATTCATTTGGATTGCTTGGAGCGGCCAATCGTTGAATTTTAGAGACCATGTGCTAAACGTAGGGCGCCTCACATTCAACAATAATGATTTACAGCAATCCTGCAGACCTGGACGTTGGGGGTTTTAGGGAGGCAGAGGACCAGGGTTGGGGTTTCAGGCGAAAGCCCACCCGTCCTCTAAAGCTCAAACGTGTGTGAGTGGAACCGATTCGGACACATCTCAGCTTATAAGCTTCCAGATCCTCGAGCTGAACCTGGAACCTTTCCCTTTAGTTGCCAAGTGACTACTTTGACAAAACAACGCTTCAGGCTGGGAGGAAGGACCATCGCAGTTTTGGGTATACAAGGGGACCCAACAGCAAAAATGGCAAAAGGATACATCCAGACTTCAAGCCGCCAATATTTATCCAGTGCGGCAACACATCCAGCACCTTCAATCTTGCCAAGGGTCAGACTGGCATCCGGTGCAACCTACAACCTCAAAAACCCAAATGAGACATTCGCTCATTCATTTGTGTGGCATTTTTCGACCTTTTAGCGTAAAGCCTTCTAGCCCTCAGCCTTCATCAGGACTTTAGTTCTGAACTTGTTTTGGTTTCAGTTCACTTTGGGCTTCCTTCGCCCCTGCTCAGGAGTCACTCGATGCCATCCAAGTGGAAGCCGCCCGAAGAGGTGGGCCTTACGTTTGTTTTTCCAATGGGTTTTTGCGAGGGGTCAAGGTTTCTGAGTTTAAGGTTGAATCTGACGTGTGCTTTCCACGAGTTGGGCACAGGAGCTGCCAGCAAACCTTTTTTGCAATCCCCAATAGAGAAGGGTTGCGCAGTCTCATTTACCATACCACGTGTATTTGTACAGTGCATGTACAAGCCTAGACCCTCCATCTACCCTCTATATACCCCTAAATACCCACTATTAGGGACCCTATACCCCCAATAAAGAGTACAAGGAGGGTCCTGGAGATTAGCATTTAGGAGCCTGGGGGTCTTAAAGTTCAAGGTTTTGGGAGTTGATCAATGCCTGCGATTTGTCACAGTGTGTTTTGTGTGTTGAGGCAGTTCGGCGAGCCCCAATGTTGGTTTGCTTGTAGAAGATTCGCAAGTGTTTTCTGTTTGCCACGTAGCGATTTTTACCCACAATGTTTGCCCTGGGCTTTCGCCCGGTGGTATAGGGGCTGAGCTGGATCTTGCTTCCGCCCATCAACGATCATTCAATATTCAAGTACGCCGAGCAGTAAGCAGCTTCGGGCAAGGCTTTTGCATTGGAAATTTGAAGTTCGAAGCGTCAACCACTGGTTGTACAGTGTAGACTGCTCGGCTGCATGGTTTCATGGGTTTCCTTCCCGCTACCGTTGGTTGGGAATACAGCGGGCGCAAGGAATCAATCAACATTTCATTTGTTGTTTTTTCGAAGTTGGAATGTATCGAGGCTTTGAAAACATTCTTTTTTTGACACTTACATCGGCTCATATTTATCAAAGCTTCGAAAGCAGGAAGCCCTTCTGAGCTGAGGGAAGACATAACCAACCCTCTTGTTGAGTTACAAACATGTCATGATTTCGAAATCTAACAGCAATCAAAAAAAAAGCATCACGGAAATGCCCAGCTTATAAAAACAAAACCAACACGCATGCTCGGAACCCTTAGCGAAGCATCTTGAAGCTTATTGCAGGGGATGAGTTTGCCGAGCAGAGCCTGAAGCCCAGTGTGGTTTCTGGTTAGGGGTTTAGGGTTTGGGGAAAAGGGTTGGAACACGGCTTAGGCTTTTGGGTTGCAAAGGGAACTTTGTGATCCGGTGGAGTCCATTCTTGCGTTGAAAGGTGCTTACGCGAGGCAAGTATTGCCTAGCATGGTGCTGTGACCGGTGCATGGAACACTTGAAGTCCCAACAGCCCATGGAGAGCGCTTGCCTGATAGATTCTGAAGTTTCAAAACTTATGGGTCCAAAACAAGTTCAAGCCCTGAAACGTATGGACCTGGTAGCGGCAGGAACCTGCTTTTTGACCTTACAAAAATTGTTTAATTTGATATTCCCGAAGGACGTCGACATTTTTGAATATACGTAATACGGTTGTACACTAAGCCGAAGCCGTCCAAAGACGACACGACATTCGCCCGGAAATCTCAACCTTTAACCCAGCCTCATGCCAATCTGGCCCAGGCGCGGATCCAGGCTTGCCTGAGGAGGCCCCAGATTGGGCGGACGCTTTGTCCCTCCAAACGAATTTGACAATGTTTTTTTCGGTGAGGTGACACCTGACCATTACATGGATTTGGCGCGGATTTGTGGCTTCTACTTAGTCACGTTCATAAGATATTTCCCTCACGTATATTTTTGCCGTGCAACATATCCAATCTCACATAAAGGAGAGGTAGTTGTTTTGTCGCAGACATCATCAAACAAGCTTGCGTATTCTGCAACAGGCCGCGTTGACAAACGCAAACAGAGAAGCCGAGAATACGCCGTTGACCCAGCGGTTTGCGATGCTGGTCAGCTGTGAACAGGTAGGGTTCAGCGGCAGTTACATGTATAGGATGTATGGAAGCTGGGTTTCTGTAAGATTCCCGAAGGAGTGTGTAATGGGCTAGATAAATAATTGCCAATATTGTGATCCTACATTCCTTGAAAGTTATGGTATAGCATACTTCAAACAAACTTCAAAATGCCTCCAGTAATCATTTGGGCCCCTTAACCCTAAACCCTAAACCCCTTACAGTGGATCCCCTCGCCACCCAACTAGGACCAACCCCAAACAAAACCTATAAGAACCCGCAGGATTGCTCCGAACCCCATTCCCTTGAAAGGGTAGGGGTAGGTACCACTGCCGTGGCCGTGGGAATTTGCTCCAATCATATTCGCAAAGGCATAATTCCTTTCCCTGAACACTGAAAATCCGACTCGCAGAACATTACAGTTCCGCGTTGCGGTATGCTATGATGTAGTGGGAATTTCTTTAAGGGTAGGAAGGGTGGAGGTTTGAAAATCAGGGGCAGGGGATACGTTGATCCCGTTTGCAAGGGTTTCCCAGCACAATATACGGTCATTGAACTTGTCATCCTCATAAAGGTAGAGCTTACTTACTTCCCAGCGCCCTCTGCACAGGAACCCCAAGACTTTAGCGGTCGTCCCACAAACAGAGAAACACATTTCGATATGAACTACGGACTCAAGATAGTATGACGGGGGACCTATAGTGGGGCACAGAAGCAGGTATACGGGGACTTTTTCTGGAATATGCTTCGGATGTACACGCACATTTGGCTACTGTCCAGAATCCTGGGGAAGATTGTTCGGATAGCGTCACTTCGTTGACGCACCAAGTTGACACCAGAATATTCCTCGCTTCCTAGCATTAAACCCCCCACCCCACTCCCATTGTTTTATTATTAGAACACTTCAGAAATATTTAACATTGCAGGGTGGTGGGGCAGGTTAACATTAGGGGGTGGAGATCATTGACCACATGGGTTTGTTCAAGCCAGTCCCTCTTAACTAACCCCTATTATAGACCCACAGAATCTCCTTGTTGTGATCCCGATGTATACCCAATTTCCTTGAGGTTGTTCGTTGCAAATACGTGAAGTTTCTACTTTTAATGTTTGTAGCCCTAAACCCTAAACCCTAAACGAAGTTAAGGCTATACTCCATGGCTTAGGGATCCAAGCCCCAGGGTGCAAGCCCAAAAAGGTGGGAAGGACATCTCGCAGAGTGAAGGCGCTCCAAGACCTCCCAATATGCATCCCCCCAAACCAAAACGGAATGATGGTTCATTTGGGTAGTTGTCAAAGTTATGGTCCCTTTTTGGATCCCCATTATTATACGGCACCTAATATTTAGGGCACCCAAAAAGGGATCAGAATTTTGACAGGCACCCATTTTTGTCATAGCATAGCCCTAAGGACTTGTTTGAAAGGGACATGGTTTTGGTACAGTTCTAGCGTAGTCAGGCTTAATATGCCCATATCGTCCCCAAGGAATCTCCAAGAAGACCTTACAAACCCAGGCGGAAGAAATTCTACACGGAGCTCCGGAAGGCCCCGGCAGCAAAGGTTGAGGAGTCGAAATGGTCGTGCAGGAGGTATATGAGGAATGTGTATATACAAGGATATAAAAAGCTACTGAGATTAGGGTCTTTTTCTGGGGATTTCATTGTGAGCATTGTACTGTATCGTGTAGGATTTAGAGGTGGCAGTTCAGCTTTGCTGGCTTCAAGTGTAGGATTTGCAGGTAACGGTTCAGCTTTGTGGGGTGTCAAGTTTCAGGCTGTGTGAAGTGTATTCACGACTTGCAGGCGAGACTTCAGCTCCTTGGGTTTCAATTTTCCGGCTTTGTGGCGTGTAGCGTGTAGGCAGGTGCCTGTTCAGCTTGTTGGGTTTATAGTTTCAGGTTTTGTGGAATGTAGAATTTAAGTTTTGAAGGCGGCAGCTCCTTTTGGATGTTCGAGTGTTTCAAATCGCTTCGTGGAATTCGTAGGGTGTAAAAGTGTTCGGGCGTTTCTCTAAAAGGCAGCAGGGACAAATCATTGTGCAGGTCCGTAGGCAGGATTCAGGAGGGTTCTTGTTGATTTCTTGCAAGAATCATGTCCAGGCCATATCCTAAAACATCCTAAAACCCTGGTCGATGAAGCTACATCCCTAATCCCTAAACCCTTAACCCTTTCCGCGGTTAAACTTGGGGCCTCTCTCTCGAGCCCTAAAGGTTAAACAAAGGAGGAAGGGCCCCAAACCCTAATCATAAATATTCTCGGCATATCTCAGGTTTCAACTATGGGTTCATTTTCTTGTGGTACTTCTGCACCTTATTATAAAACCTTACAAACTTATGAAGGGGCCCATAGTTAGGATTCAGGAAAGGTAAGAGCCCATATCAGGGGCCCATGGTTACGAAAGGCGAGAGTACAGATGTTTATACATAAAGGTGCTGTCTTTAGGTGTCATTATCAATGGATTGGGGTTTACTATACTTGAAGGGAGAATTATGGTCACAAGTAATTTTTAGCCCTTAGAAACCCAGCTTTTCACAACTGACCATATGAAACCTTGTATCCAATACACGCCTCCAAAAAAACTCCCACGTTCAGATAACAAACACCTCTTACATCTATGAAGTGTGATTTACGCCAGGTACTGCTTCTGCTCTTGAACTTCCCAGTATCCGACATAGAAAAATGTAAGCATGTGCCCTACCGATCACTGGGGGAAACCCAGTTCTAGAAAAGATTCAATTTGGTACCTGGATTTTCCAGCGATATGTTGGAATTATGGGAAAATGAAGGGGTCTTTGTTTGCAAGTATATAGGCGCTATCTTGAGAAATGTCCGAATCACCAGCAGTAATTTGTAGAATCATTATGAACGTGTAGGTATCAACTTTGGATTTAGGTTTTAAACCGTGTGTTCCAGACAGCTTCTTGCACACTCAACTATCAGTGTGTTGGGCACCGCAAACGTGGCAGCTCAGTTGCATGCTGGCATCAAGTTCGAGGGTTCCCCTAGCACAGCCACATATGTTATCTTCCCAAGACTCCTCTTAAAGAATCGTTGATCGGGTGGGGTAGTGCGGGGGCCGGGGTGGTGGTGGCACCCCAAACCCATACCCTTGCCGCCTTTGGGAGGTTCTGAAAGCCGCGGACGTCATCGTCGAGGTTGGCGTTATGCAGGGCATAAATATTAAGAATAATGTCATAAAGGGTGTCTATAGGGGATTGCAGCGTTCATTTAGGGGCACGTAGGGTTTGGAAATCTAGGGTCGGAAAATGATATGAAAATGGATTCACAGATGGGTTGGTAGATGGACTCTCGCAACAGAGGGGCCCAAGCAATTACATCAGAGTTTCGGGTTGGTTTCTGCATTGTTCGGTCTTTCTACGCCTACAAGCGCTGGGATCAAGTTTCTCTGAGAGCCGGAAGAGCGACTGCCGTTGAGTAACAGTAACAATCTAGAAGCCTAGAAAAATACCAATATCATGGTTTCAGGTTCCTTGCATAACTGTGGTGCAGGGTACTTAGATAAACCTCAACATGGTATTGGTGGTCAATCGTTTAGGCAACTACAGGAGCGTTTGTGAAGGTCAAATGCATGTTGCCTTTGTCTTGTTTGCTACTCACCTGGCTATGCACCGACATCAGTCCCCCAATGCACGCACGTAAACCAGAAGCCCGTCCGCATGATGACGATCACCATCAGCGGCCCGGATTGTGCCAAGACCTCTTTAAATGTCTCCTGATGTATGGCAATTCAAACCGGCAGCTTGCTGTTACTTAGCCCCTCACATCGTGGGATTTTTGCGCAGGAGGCTTTGCAGGGTCTCCGTGCCACACTGTCACCGTCTCATCTATCCAACATCTTTTTGACCTCTATGTCTATGTAGGTATTTGCTACTCAAGATGAAAGAGGCGCAAATGTTTGAGGGGGCTTGCTTTCGGCGGTTGGATACCTTGTTGCTTCATCAAACCATAAACGGCAAATCAAAACTGATGTCCAACCCCAGAGCTTAAACCTTGAAAATGGACCCTACTGCCCATAACTAACGTTAAACCCTCAACCCAAAGTCTAAACCCTAAAATGAAGCTTAAGCCCCCAAATAAACCCGTAAAATGGAGCGTGAACCCCAAGTAAAACATGTGTGTGCAGGTCTTGGATGCTCGAGATCCTGGCGCATGCCGTTGCGAGGCACTTGAGCGCCAGGCGGGAAAGATTTTAGTATTTAGGGTTTTGGGTTTTGGGTTTAGGGTTCAGGGTTTAGGGTTAAGGGTTTAGGGTTTAGGGTTCAGGGTTCAGGGTTTAGGGTTCAGGGCTTAGGGCTTAGGCTTTAGGGGTTCTTGGGCACGATGGGCGTCTAAATGATTCCCACTGTTATGGCTTCAGATTACTCATGCAGTTATGGTACAAGGTACCTCAAATTGACATCAAACAGATGTTGGTGCTCGTCCCAGCGCCTGCTCTCTATATGACAATAAGAGGGCTTAAGGTTTGCTGCGTACTAGGGGATTCGATAATGAGGGGTTTTGGTTGCCCCACCGGCAACATGAAGGCCCTGTGACTATCATGTGACCCCTATATAGGATACTTATTACCATCACTGAGGTAAACCTATAACCCTATAAACCTAGATGTTATAAAGAACCTAAAAGGCCTAAACCCACAAACCTTCAACCGTAGAATTGTAATCCCAAGAAGATGCAAAGCCTAAACCCTCAACAAGAATGCCACCAAAATCCAAAAATCACTTTCAGGACGGTATGAAGAATCAGGTCAGGGCTTAGGGCATAGGGCTCGGGGCATGGGGTTTAGGATTTCGAGTTTAGGGTTTTGGGTTGAGGTTCAGGGTTAGGGTTCAGTTTTAGGGACTTTTGACAGGAGATTTTGGCGTGGCTTGCAGTTTTTGCACGCGCGACTTTTGTTTACCTGCGAGGGTATCTAGGCCATGCCGTTAAATTCCAAACCGCCCCGAACCCAAGCATCCGAACCCAGCTTCGGGGGCTATAGGATACCCTATACAATCTCTTCCCGCTAGGTTGGGGTCTGTTAGAGCCTAGGATCAAGTCACCATCGTAAGTAAAACGCGTGGCTTACACTCGATTTAATAAAAGTTCCTTATAGCCCAAAAGTAGAAACTGTTATTCAAGATTAGGAGCTTGCTAGACAGTAGCGCTAGTGAGAGCTGCAGCTGGAATTCATTTACGTTTCACGTTATGGTTGTAGTGCAAGTAGGGTTTAAGGTCTAGGGCTTAGGGTTGCCCACCCCCAAAAGTTAAATGGGTCTCCCAATATAAGGCTTCCTGTAGTTTCTTATCAGGAGCATTTGATACTAGGGGGGGGGTGGAAAAGTGCTCCCCCAGACCAAGGATTGTAATGGAGTGGATTGGTCACTTAGCACGACATTCTATTTGGTTATCCTATTGTCGCATGCTTCTGATAACTTAGCACCGTAACCACATGCGCTGGGCTTGTAGCCTTTCCTTCAAGGCCGGCAGATCCCTCGAGCAGAAAAAAGGGCACCCGGGATACAATGGGACCATAAGGATTTTGCGGCTTATTCGCGATTCTAGGGGATCATTTTGAGAAACGATGATGCGCAACTTTTGCATTGAAGGCTTCAGCTTGATCCCTAAATCTCAACCCTGAGGTTCTTGGCCGCACCACGCATACATCCCCCCCAATTACGGGGTGGTGGCTTTAGGGCTTAAAGCGTAAAGTAAATTAGCACACTGTGGACAAATATAAATAATGATGTGGATTTCTCTCACACTTACCCTGCAGTCCAATTGCATGGCCTCTGCTCGCATGTCTTGTTAGGTCACAGGATCCGGCAAGCGCCTCATTCTGCTTTTGAACAAGTGCCGCGCTGAGAGCAATTGACTTTGTAGCCGGGTAGGTACAATTTTCACTCGGGGCTTTTGATTCCACAGCCCTCTTATAACGAAGAAATAAATGTAGACTATTTTGGGGCTTGGGGACCTCAGCAACTCCATTGAGACAAAGTCCAGAGTCTACTCATGCGTGCATGTTTCTTTTTATTTTGGTTTTTCTTGAACAACATGACGACAAGCTCAGTCAACGTAATAGTTGTTCCACGGCAAACGGGTTCAGCTACTTGTACCATCAGGGCGCAAGGGAGGTTTGCTTAAAAAGTTCACTGTCAGGACAGGTTTTTGGATTCGAATATGGTGTTGAAGTTTAATTCTATACCGTTTCAGGGCCTCAGGGTTTGGCAAATGTTTATACTTGGTTCTAAACCCCTAACTCATGAACCCCGGGCTGTCAGGTTAGGTGGCAAGTGTTGCGTCTTCTGCCGTACGAAACAGACTCTGTGTTTGAGCTCGGGTTGGCTCATTTGCTTTTGGGTTGCTCAGATTATGGGCTGTCCCACTACCGCCATTAGAATCACGCTTGGCAAGCGTTAAGTAGTTGTAATTATCTTGCAATAACGTTGGTTAACGCGGTCTGAGATGCGTATCGTATGGGGCTGGTGTAAACACAGCTATGGAGTTTGAACCTTTAACCCGCAGCCCTAAGCTGCAAGCTTCCTGGCGTGTACGGTGCTGTAACAAGGGCCGGACGAGGCATCATGAGCAGATGCCACTGATGCAGCGAATCTTCTTAAGCCACCGCATGTCATGTAGGGCCCCATGCATGCAGGCTAGGCTAGTAGTCTTTCGACATCATCCCCCACGAAGCGTTGATTTTTTGCCACTGCCCTCTCATGCAATGACGAAACTGATTTAGATATCAGTATACAGTGGTGCTGGTGCTGGGGCCAATGTAGACTTCAACATACTCTGATCCGCTTTAGGGCTTTCAATCAGCGACCCCAAATTGTTTCGGAAACCTGAATTCTTATAAACTACTATAAAATCCCAGTTGCCATTTCGTTGTGGGCGTTGTCTTCCGTTTGGTTCTCCATTGTTGGGCCTTATGTCCCCTACTTTATCCCTATACACCCGTACACATACGTATATATAATATATGTATATATGTGATTATACGAAATCCCTATATGGAGACCCAAGTCCCTTTTTCGATCCCTTTGGTTCCGCAGGGTTCCAAAGCAAATCTTGATCCTGAGAAACTCCTTGAGGCCTGAACTCTCTACGGCCTAGATAGTTTTTTCGTAGTCACCTCATTTTCGCAGGTTTTTGTGGATAATTTCATGAACCATGAGCCCGAAATCCTCAACCACCCTCCACCCCTTGCAAACCTTCACCGCTCCCGCCTAAACCCTAACCCCTAAACCCTAGACCCCAAACCCTAAACCCCAAACCCCAAACCCTAAACCCTAAACCCCAAACCCTAAATCCTAAGCCATAAACCTTAACCCACCAGAGCCTTCCTTGGGAGGATAGACCTGGTTCCCAAAGATGCGGTCCAGGCCTGGATAAAGCATTTGCCCGAGCCTTAGCCTGGGTGTAGGGTTTAAGGTTTAGGGTTTAGGGTTGTAGGTTTAGGGTTGATTTTTTAGGCTTTAAGGTTTGGGGTTTAGAGGTAAAGGTTTAGGGTGTGAAGTTTAGGATTTAAGGTTTAGGGCTTAAGGTTTAGGGCGTAAGGTTTAGGATTCCAAGTATAGGGCAGAGTGTAGGGCTTAGGGTAAGGAAGCCAGGATCCTTTAATTTAGGAAGATGCTCTACATCATACAGAGCATCCTAATAGCATTTACAACAGCTGATCTAGCTAAAGTGTATAGGGTTTAGGTTGGGTACTGCCCCCACTCAGTAACAGTTGGATATTAGTTATAATATGGTTATGTATAGCCCTTAATAGGACACTTAATATAGACTGCTACTGGGTGGGGCAGTACCCAAGGTTTAGGGTTTAGAGATTGGCCCTCCGGGTTCTTCAGGGGTTTGAGGTTCTGAAGGTATCACTTACTGTATTTTTGGAAGAGCAGATGATACCTGTATACATTGGGCCCTTGCGGTTTGGGTATAGGTTTTAGGGTTTGCATAAAACGCGGCACGGTACCTGGGATACTCTGGGAAGAGCTTGTTTCATGGGAGGAAACCGATACCTTTGATTCTAGGTATGGCGAGACTTGACGGGATAAGCTTCATGGTTCGTCGTCTTGAAAGGCTATATCCGAACTTCCAATCCATACGCCAAGCTTGGGGCAAGATCGCAAGCAGTCTTGCTAAAAACTCTGTCTCGGAATGCGAATTCTGCATTGTCCGGGGCATGTTGCTTTCGGAATGCAGCTGCCGGAGAAACTGCAGGTTGGGTTTGATACGCGCAGGTTGGGCAATCCCTATAGTCCCCCTTAAGTAGATAGAATATGGAATGTATGGGGATCTTATTGTAAGATACC
>CAJNIZ010025558.1:20275-37018 GCA_905231905.1 Symbiodinium pilosum
TTAAGGGGGACTATACCCCTTAAACCGGTCTAGGATAGCTGCATTTTTTTCGTTTAAGGTTGAGAGTACTGCCGAATACCCTACATTCGAGTCCATCTTCGCAGGTCCTTCGAGTTGTTCGTTGGAGCTGCGGCACCTCAAATTTCATAATGCGCGTGTTAAAGGAAGGCGTTTCCATAGTTTGGATAGAAGTGTTTTGAAACTCTCCCTGTAATCTCCTTATGACGCCTCTGTATCCCTGTAGGCTGACCTTAGAATATCACTTGTCTGACTGGGACCCAGCCATCAGCTCACTTGTACTGGTGTCAGCTGAGGCAGCGATCCCACCCTGCCATCGCCTTCAAAGCGTGCCACGGGGGAGCGCAGAGGACGCTGGTCATGGCTGAGGGCTTAGGGTTTCTTAATCACTTGGGTTAAGGAAGTTAAGCGTTTAGGCTCCTCACCCAAGAATAAGAAGCCGCCCCCCCCAATATGGTAGCATTGATGTCTTGGTGGTTGTATGCATTATTTGGGTGGGGGTAGCGTTACGGGGAGGTGATTATTCGAACCGTTTATGTTTCAGGGTTAGGGCTCAGAGTTTGGAGTGTGTAAGGATTACAGTACTTCGGGGGTATATTGGGAATTCTTTCATGGAAGCTATTTTACGTCTCAAACGGTTGAAGAGGGTACTGTGCTCAGCAATCCACGTGCCTTGAGGGGGTTCGATGTTTCAAAGGCTTTTGGGCAAGTCTGAGCAGATCTGGTGCGACAATTAAAAATTCTTGGGATGTCTATGTAGCTAAGAACCTGCTTCATACGTTGGATGTTGCGAGAGCTTCTTTAATATCTGAGGCAGCGCAAACAGTATGGCAAGACAGAAATGCACAAGTGCGCAAAGCATGGGTCCCTTGTCTGATAATCATGAAGCCGAAGCTCTAAGCTATGTGACAGTGTGAATGGCCGTCGGTTGGCTGTAGTTCTTTTCTGCGAAGCTGAGTTGCCCCTACCCTAAACAGTGATTCATTCTCAAGCGCTTGTTCCGAATTGACAGTGTGTCCAGAGTTTCGGGTTCAAAGCCCGTGCTTCTGTTGTGTTGAAGAGGGGATTGCAACCCCAGTCCCCCCAGAAATCTGGACCTTGTAAGGGCGGCATGATATTCATAAGGTATTCATAAGTCCCTTCTGATTGGGGTTGGGTTACCAAATTCACGTACTGACTCGTTGATTATTAGCCATCTGCTTTAATGTCCTTAATAAGTTTGGTATTCTGAATTTTATATCAATGTATCCAACAATGATCCAGCTGTTGGTAACAATTGCAAATCAAGTTTGTGGTGAGACAGACAACTGGTCTCTTCGAATGAGCGTCCGCTTTACGGAGATTTGGTAGTTTCCCAAAATCGGTGATCCAATACATACCGGAGAATAGTATGATCCTTGTAATATAGACTTCCAAATGCAAAAAGGTATCTTTAACTTTGGGAATCCCCCATACGTTGCGATCCTCTCTCTGCTGTAGAACCGCTAAATCAGGCTTCAGGGAGCAGAGAGACACCACCAATCAGATTAGTGACGGGCCCTTCTTGGTGATTAATGTATAGATTAGCAATTCCCAAGATCGTGATTTTTTCATTCCTCGCATCGCTATAATGTATATACCTCAAATACATGTCACAATCATAGTGGCAAATACTCCTAAACCCTAAACCTTAAATCCTAAATGGTAAATATTCCTAAGCCCTAATCCCTAAGCCCTAAATGTTACATATTCCTTCCCCTTGTACACTCCATCGGAGTTGCGGAAAGCGGCCTCCAACCTGCAGGGCGACGCACGCCAATACCAGTGCCAGCAATGCGCGTGTATCTGAGGATGTGAGTTGCTGTAATGTGATCATGGGTTTACTGTTGCGCCGCTATAGTCTAAACTCCTTACAAGGGGGCTTGTATAGGGGATTGTATAGGAGAATATTATGGGGGTTACTAAGGGGGATGCTAGGAGTTTATACGATAGCTCATATGGTAGTTGCCCAGAATAGGGGGACCCCAATATAGAACCCCAACATGTTCTAATCCTTATTCTGGGGGGCCCCCAAGACAGGCACCCCTGATTTTGGGAGGCCCCACTATATGCGCCCGCGCAAACCGCGAGCCTCAACAGAGAGTTTGTTCGCATATGGGAGGGATCATGGTAGTCCCATGCTGCAAGGGTTTATGGAACATATGAGTTATAGTCTAGACTCCTTAGAGGCGAGTTATAGGGGATTATATAGCGGAGTATTGAAGGGCTTATTAAGGGGGATGCTAGGAGTTTAGATGATAGCCCATATAGGGTTTTTTTAGAGATAATATGATTAAGTATGTGGGTTTCCTTCGGAGTTTTTGTATTCAGGGATTATGCGGTGTTATTTCGGCATATTTGGGTATTCTCGAGGGTTCTTTGGATATTTTGTACAGATGTTGAGGGATGACACGTTCTATGGGTTCAAGGGGTATTACCTCATCAAAGGACAATCACTTGGCAAGAAGGCTGGAGAAATGTCGAAAAGGGCTTCCAATGTGGAAGCATGAATATTTCTTAAGCATCGTAAAACATGACCCCAAAACCTACTCCAATTAAATGGGCCCCTCCACTACCTTTCCCTCATTTTACATGAAACTCCATACAGCTATCTCGCTATCTCTCTCTCTCTCTCTCTTCAGACGGCAGTCTTCATGGGGCTTGTTTGCGTCCGGTTATAGCTTTGCATGTTGCATCTCTATGGCGCTGTTCAGCACTTCCGGCTTTGCCGCGCAGGTTTGAGGTTGAGATTGTTTTTGTGATCATTCGAGAGAACAGGGCTATTGGCTAGCCTTGGGTTTCAGCTCATGTTGGGAGATTCAATGCTTCAGGATCCGACAACCTTGTTGACGTGTACGCCTTTTGTTGGCTTGAGGAGCTCAGCATCCAGGGCTTAGGGTGTAGGGTATGAAAGTATGATGCAACGTGGTACTCCGTTTCGAAAGGTAGAACTTACCTTGCATTCCTGGCATGCTGGCCCATGAGTTTTACATCTTACATGAGACATCCTTGGCGCTCTGACAGTCAGCCCCGAACTTCGCAAACGCGAAGAACCCAATATCAAACTTCCAAACTCAAGAGCACGATGATTGTGAGATAACTCTTATCATGCATTGCAATCCCCTTCCCGAATGCATGACAATCCCCCCCACCCCTGTTAGGGATGAATATGACCCAAGAGAGCATTGTTGAAAAAGCAGCGGAGCATTTTTAAGGAGAGTGGGGAGGTTTATTGCTAACGCGGGGGGATTGAAGGTCCGCGGGCCTCCTTCGGAGCACGCATGCTGTGGTGGGGGGCTTGGCTACCTTTGGCAGCTAATCCCCTTCCCCTAATAATGCGCCTCCTCACCCCTCAATAACAAATCTTCCCCCTGATCTATAATGGTATTTTATTCCGGGTCTAGGGGGTTGACGTGGTGGGGTGCAAAATTTAATATAAGGGCTAACGCGTCCCTGATAGTGGTGGATTTTGTTTGATCGGTTCCCGCACTGATAACTGTAATGATTTGAACCAACTCTGTGATGTTGAGAACCCCGCAACCTTAAACCTGAAACCGTAAACCCTAAAATGGCTTTTCGCCAAAAGTTTTCAGGATCCTGTCGACATGTCTGCGTACACGCACTCATGTCGAGGTCCCAAGTGTCTGTGCAGGAAGAACTTTCGAGAACAAATGAGCTATGTATAGTTTGAAGTCCTGAAAGAGAGTTATTATAAGGGGAGTTTTATAGGGGTTATTAAAGGGGCTACTGGGAGTTTAGATTATGGCTCAACTAGATGCTGTAATGTGCTTGGATGTTTTTGCATTTGAGGAGCAGGAGGGGTTCAAGGGTCTTGTTTTACAAAAGTCTAGCTGTGGTTCTAGAGCTGGGAGCTCCGACGTGCGCCAGATGAATCCGAAATCCCGGAAGAAGGGTGTCAAGAACACCTGCTTGTTCTGCTCACTCCAAACACTCGACCGGATAGTTTGGAGCTTATACGGCCAAAAGGTATGCCGCACACATGTGGCTTGCAGAGGAGAAGACCCGGTCTATAAAGTTTTATCTTAGGGGTACTTGGACATGTTTTTATTTGCTGCCTATTAGAATCCTAAGCAACAAAAATGATATTTTTTACCAGGGTTCCAACTTTCGCAGACATATATATGGCAACGGGGTCGACGGCTTGCGGATGCATCCTACTGAGTTTCACAAACAAACAACTTATGTCATTCAGGGTATATTCTTCGATTAACGCTAATGTAGAAAGCGAGTGATTTTGAGTATTATGGCCTCAAAATTGCTTGCAAGTTCCTGCTATAACATAACATTCCTCGGCTTCTAAAGTCATCCCCCTGGACAACCAAAAAGATAATTCATCATCCCCCCAGGAAGCTGAAGAAGCTAGGCACGAAAAATCCAAGTTGTAAAGCGATAGGAATTGATAGTCGCTGATAATTCTTCTTCTAGATCACACCCGTGTCTCGTACTAGACGTACATACTGGAGAAGCGAAGAAGACAACTATCACTTCTTCTTCCATTAGTGCAATTGAAGAAGCGTTTGCCGCATCATTGCGCCCACAAAAGTCTCTGCAAAGGGAGACAACAGGAAAATGCAGAAGTTGAGAGGAAGGTGCCGCAATTCCGTATGTTGTGAATTTAATACCCTAAACCCCTAAACCCTAAACCCTAATTTAAGGATTCCTTCAGGTTGATCATCTATCGGGTCTAGGATGAAGTGTTATGGATTCAACACTTTGGTTGTGAGATTTGTGGACTTGTTTCCAAGTGCTTTCTTTCAAGCGGCCAAGTAGGTTTCCTTAAGTGAAGGAGTCTGAAGATTCTCCATTTATTCTAGGAATTCTTCAGCAAGATTTCTGGAGGAGGCACAAGGAACAGTCCACTTTGAAAGTATCCACGTGGCTGTCAACGAGGTTTGGCTTTCGGAAAGGGTACAAAACGCATGAATGTCCAGGTGGGTGCAGACGAGCTCATGCAGCTGTTGAAGAATTATTCCAGACAAGGCCAAGTATGAGAGTTGAGATTCAAGGTCACATGTTTTAGCCAAAACATGCGTTTTTCTGGGGAACCAACTATATTTACAAAGTTCAGCACGTAGCGTGTTTCGTTTGGGCTCTGGGACATTGGAGAACGGCATGCTAGGGCCAGGAAATTCTGCACCCACCCCAAGGCCTTGAAATTCCGCGCCGACCTCCACCCAAACCCTGACTAGGGTGCCACCTGTCGCTGTAGCTCTCCCCGGACAACTCTAACAGGGCCGTAGAGCTCACCGCCCAAATATGGCGAGGAACCTACACAGGCCCACATTGATTTCTACTTTCAAGGAAATCCTGAAGCCTGCAGCTGTTTTGGATAAATCTGAAACTTTGCAAACCATTAACCCAAAGCCCTGCAGCTGAGAATGTGCGCATGATGCAAGTTTAGCAGGCAGAGTATGCTCATCATAGGTTTCCCTACCTCTCCCCCCTACAGTACCCCCTCCAAGGTTCCCCCTTAGTGAACCTTAATTACGCCTACTTATCCCTAAATAACATGAATTAGGAATCTGGGGGTGTAGTATAGAGCGGGGTAGTAGGGGAATGAGCTCATGAAGCATGAAATTTCTCCCATGGTTGGAAGTGGGCTAGAATTTTTTGAGCACTCAATTCGTAGACCTCGCTCTGTCATGTTCAGGCGGCACGAAGATGAAGGCAAGCCGTCGGACGCAGGGTTGTCAGATGACTGATCGTTGAGGATCTAGTTTATTGGACTAGGCAGGACATACGCGGTTACAACTACGCAGCTGCCATTCTAAACAGATGCCTAGTTGCCTAGAGAATCGAAGACTTAGACTGAGTCTTTGCGGGTGCAACGACTGATGGGATTTCCAACCGATGCTCATGTGGTGTTTACTCAAAGCCGATACCTTGTGGGCAAGCGTCCGGCTTGCGGTGTCCTGTGTGTTTCTTGCCCTTTTTGAGGGAGAGTGGGCGAGTCAGGTTATGATTAACTTTTGTTCCAAAATGCGGCATACACCATCGTCACCCTCAGTGTAAAATCTTTGCTGCTTAGATCCCTGCCACGGTCACGGGTTCAAAGATTGTGTGACCGGTTGCGTGTTGTTTAGTCCTCTGAGTACACCGCAGACCGAGCAAGACATCAGCACCACCGTAAGTTCTAAGTCCCAAGCAGTGGCATTTGCAAGGAACATATAAGAACAGTTTTGTCGTCCTGAGACCTTCAAGTAAACCCTACATCCAGCGTCGCCCTTCCCTTGCTGCTCTCAAACTTACATGACTTGCCGAGCCTTCGCGCAGACCCCAAGTAGACAGGACAACTTGGTATAGATTCCTCCAGACGGACTGTAAGGGGCAACTTTCCACGTTCAGGTTTTTTGTTTGGGGAGGGTTGTGACTTATAGACTTATCGTTTGCTGCGTGAGCAACGGATGCACATGCTGCGGACGACCATGCAACGTAGCGCCCTTCTGGGTGTCGGCAGAAAACCCTAGCCAAGAAAACGATGGGATGGCTACAGATTATGCTTGGACCCAAGCAGATAGATTTTGAGAAATACTCAGATCAGACAGACTTTGCAAGAACCCCTGGGTGCCCGTATGATTCTTTCGTTTCCCCTCTAATGATCCTTGGGGTCCCTAAAAACTCTATCCTACCTAGCCTCAAACCATGCGCGCCATGCTGCTGCAGGCACACGTGTCCGTTGGTGTGGTGGGCTACCCTAATACGGGGAAGAGCTCTGTGGAAACCTCGGGTACCCAGTCGGTTCTGGATTTGAAGCGGTTCAAGATCCTTGGGGTTTGGGGATGGTTCGGGGCTTCAGGGTTTAGGGCTCAGGGCTCAGGGTTTGGGGTTACAACCTCTTAGTTCTGATAGGGGTGGAATGAACTACATATTTGGTGCCGAGAGTGTGTGTTTTTGCAGGTTCATTTGTGGTTGATGAAAATTCATAATGCAGAGCCGAAGACCTACAAGAGTTTCTGAGAATGGTTTGTGCAATTGGCTATACGAGGCAGGTAAGTTATACAACAGGCTGCGAGGATCCAGGGTCCAACACAATCAAGCGTTGAATCTGCACTTTGGCCCGTTTTCCGGTAAAAAGGGTATTGCCACACATAACCAGAAATCTAAACTCCTAGTATCCCCCTCAATAAGCCCTATAATACTCCGCTATATAGTCCCCTATATAACCCCCTTTAACGAGTTTAGAGTACATCTTACATGAGGAACTTGAAATTGTTGGAAGGACCTTTTCTTTGGGATCCGGAAGTTCCACGCTCTGAGCCCTACATCCTGAGCCTTCACAGGCAGTTTTTAGGTTTTTTTTTCCTCCTTGAGGTCGGTGAAAGAAATCCACGCCCTTCAAACCCAACGAACTCTCATGGAACCCCAGCTTCCATTATATTGTCCATCGTCTTTTCATTTTGATGCTCCCTTATCTTGACCCGTGAACCTTAGACATTAGACCCTATATAGACCTCAAAACGGACCGAAGGTTTGCGTTCATTTTTGTTGGCTTCTTTTCTGACTCTCTATCCTGGTAGCTTAACCCTTGATCCTGAACCCTATGGCGGTTTCCATGTAATTGTTCCTGTGCTTCTGGTATCCACACCCTAAAGCTGCGACCACTCCAGGCTTCATTTCGAACCAATGGTCGTTGTTACTGCAAGCGCACGCAAAGTGGTGCTGGTAATTGTCCAGCCTTCCTTTCAGGTTTAGGTCTTGGGGGTAATTACACCCTTATACAGACTCAGTCTCCAAATCATTTTTTCTCTTCGATGCGGTGTGCCATACTTCGAAATGATTAGGCCTCTCCAATTAGCCAATATTTGTATCATGGGTTCCCTACTACTCACCCGTATACAAGCCCCGCCACCCAAGATTCCCCCTTAATTAACTCCCTAAGTATCCCTAAATGACCTTAAGTAAGGGGGAAGTTGGGGGGGGGTCTGTCTAGGTGCGAGAGTAGTAGGAGAACCCATGACTGTAGTTAGTTAAGCCCACATTCGCTCGGCTTCAGGTCATCAACTCCATGAAGAGACACAGCGCCGTAGAGACAGGCGCACTGTTTCTCGCCCTGTTTTTGTCCGCGGTAAGATGGTAGGACTCAGGCATCTAAAGCCCTTTGCAAACCTTGAATACTATTTTGCTTTGTAGGACCCTTGGGTTCCTTGGTTATCAAGGGGTTAGGGAACCTACTTATGAAGGGTTAGAGTAGGGAGATAGTAGGCTCATAAAAGGGATATAGTCATATGGTATATTCCCTAACTCTAGGCCCTAGGCCCTTCAGCGCAGACCCACCAGCTTTATTGTAGACATGTTAGCCTAACTGTGGGCTGTTCGAGATTCAGAGTGTTTTTTTTTGGATCCTGCAGCTTAAGGGTTGCTCCGGCCGGGGGGGGGGGGGCAGGACGGGCTACAAAATCGTTTATGGTTCCTTGAGGAGGGTTAGCAAACTAAAGCCTAAACCCTATACCTTAGGTTGACCCCACCCAGTAATGGTGACTACAAGGGATAATAGGGATCATATTAGGGTCCTCTTATATCCTTATTATACCACTATTACAGGTTGGGGGGTCCTCCTAACCTATACCCTGCGCCTTGAAAAAAGCTAAGCCAGAAAGCCTGGTGAGAGTGATCATTTTGAAGCTACAGTGCCATTGTCTGACTTGTGTGTTTGCATTTCTTTGTTTCGCTGCCGAAGGCCCAGAGAACAGCCTTTGCTCTAAGACTGTAAGTTTGTGCCCTTAATGTTTGTAATCCTAGGTTTTGGGTCCCAAATACTAATCAAGGGCCATATTCCATGGTGTATCGACACAAACCCAACGGTGCAATCCTAAGGGTACAAACCATAAGGGTACAAAGGAAAACTTCCTGAATTGCCATCTACTTATGCACTCTTTCCATAGGGTAGGTGGGTTACCTCTGTCCGTAGTTTTGCTGATTTGTTTCCCCTAGTCATCCCTCATCCTGCTTGCGCAAGAACTGTAAACTTACGGTTTACGCTGAACCATTAGTCCACCGGCAAAGTTTCATTCTTCTTGCAGTTCTTGATCATCGGCCACGCATGTGAAAGCCTCATCACAACCTCACTGGAGTCTTATTTGAACAGCCAGCACAACAACATTTGGAACTGTGGAGACTCGTCAGGGGGACGTGCCGGCGTTACGAAGGTGATGCAGGAGGCACGCTAGCCCATGGTAGGGTAATCGCCATTCAACTCCCCCAAAAAACCTACTTTTGCTTAGGCTATGCTCCCCCAACCTTGGGCATGTTTCTTGATTTGGTCATCAATGTCCCGCTAGATACCGCAAGTATATTGGTGGCCACTCATTGTGTAAGGACCCCTAAGCCGGGACCCATGTTTTGAGAAACCCCATTGAAGGCTGAAGGCTTGGCTCTGACGCCTGATGAAGATTCCTTGAGGTGCCCCTTACTTAAGATTTCCTGGTCCGAACGACTTGCAAGGAAAGACAACCCAGAATGAACATGCATGCTTAGGGTATCCCTTACCAGCCCGCCCGTATACCATCATTTGAAAGCTTTGCGTGTTTGCATGAGAAAGGCCTTACAAAAATCCCATCATTCTAGTCTCCCAACTAAACCCTAAACCTTAATTCTATTTACCAGACGTATCCCTCCCCAGACCCAACTAAAGGATCCCAAAAAAGGGAACTTCCCCATAATGTCCTGCCTCCCCCAATGTAGGAATGGCATGACTTTTTTGTGGGTTTGATCCACCTTTTGGGATCCTCTTAGGGGTCTGGGATTATAGTCTGTTGTAGGAGACCTTGGAAGAATTTTGGGGAGTTTTGGGGGTACGCCGCTAAATTCTTCTTTTAGATGAGATGATGAGGGGTAGAGCAGCAATCCTGCAGTCCACATAGCCCAGAAGATTCCGGGTTTAGTTTTTGAACTTTCATCCGAGACATCAAGCTTAAGTTTTCTAGACGTCAAATAAGGACCCCCAACAAGCTCGTGAATCCTCTTTACTCCCGAAGGCCTTTAAGGTACCCTTACTTCAATGAGTCCTAAGCTCAAATACAGGAGAGTTGCCGAAAACAAGCTACGCTATAGATTGTGGAGCTAAGGCTTCTGGATTTACGTCACAACTAAGCACCAGGGACCTCTATGATTTGTATGTTGTACTCCACCCATGCCTAGGATCCTCATGGTATCCCAACCTCCGACGAACCCTACGCGCTGAACGCCCTTAAGTCCTAGACCTATACTTGGAGGGTCAGGAGGACAAAGTCAGCATACTTACAGCCCACATAAGCCGATAAAGCCTTCTAATCACCGGGGTTAAGCCCTGAGCAGAAGGAGTCATTACAAAAGAAAATAGGCAAGCCTAGAAGTGTCCCAGGGTTTAGGGTTTAGGGTTTAGACTCAACAGGAATAATGGAAGCGTTTTTTTTCTTTTTTGCGAAAGGCTCATGTTCGGCCTAAGCACTTAACCCTTTCTGCCCACGGAGTCCGGGCACATGTCACGTATGGGAAAACCCGAATACCTTGATGTGCAACCAACCCATGCAAGAATTTCGAAGTTGGAACCCTCAACCCCACAACCCCAAGCCTAGACCCATCACATCATTACACGGAGAATCATCTAGGCCCCCAATCCAAACCTCATGACATGGTAGTTTCCCAAAATACCGGGGCCCCCATATAGACCCTAGTATACGATGATCTTTATAGTAGGGGCCCTCAAAAAGGTACCCCCTAATTTTTGGAATCCCCCATGTGAGGTACTTAGTATCCCCCTTAATATCCCCTATAGTACTCCCTAATATAATTTCCTTTTACAACCCCCTTTAAGGACTTTAGATTATAGCTCATCTAACTTCTCGCATCATGGCCCCGAAGCATTATTTCCCTAAACCCTAAGCCCTAAATCCTGAACCCTAAACCCTAAAATTATGTGCTTGGAAGGTGCAGCTGGACTCCAAGGCCTACGGGGTCTCTTAGGATGTGGCTCAGTTTAGGGGTTGAGGGTTTAGGGTTTAGAGTTTAGGGTCTTAGCGTTTAGGGTTTAGGGCCCCAGAAAAACCCACAAGAAAGGGAAACGAGAATTCCAAGGCGTTGTTGTTTTTCGTCAGCTATTTTGTGCGGCAGCGATGTAGGTTTTAAGGTCTTGTCATTGCTGTCATTAGGTAGTGAGTCAATCTTGCAAGAAGGGTTCGACTGCACTACATTAGAAGCCAGACAGCTAAAACAATACCTAGAGCGAAAGGGTTTTTAGGATCAAGCCGCTTCGGTTGATTTAACAACTACTCCCCCTGGTTGTAGTGTTGCAAGATAAGGAAACTCAGCGGAATGCACCCCCGTTCCTTTGTAGCTTGTCCTCAACGCAGTCCTTTTCTGGCATCCCTTTTTCAGCCCGGGGTTGTGCAAGTGGAGAAGCATGGGGTCAGTTGCGACCGGGGCGGGATTGCCGTACAGAGCTGTGTTGAAAGATGGCCTCATGATCATCTTGCTTTAATTATTGCTGGTTAGTGGGGAAGGGAATACAGTCCCGATATCATATTCCCTTATTCCTTACTAATGGCCATTTTGGGGACCTCTTCTTAGAGGATCCCAACGGGGGGTAGAAAGGAACCTAGAGTTGATAGATACACACATCAAACTCCAGGCCATGCTAATGGGGTTTAGAATGAGGCATGATCATAGTCATGATCGTGCCGTAAAGATAGGTAAACGCAGTAATCACCTTTGCCATACAGTCATAGTAACATCAAGCACCATACCCGTACATTAGTGCTAGCGATATCTTTTGCAGCTTCCGTTCTTAACTCCTGAACCACAACAATCGGAATCCAGCCAAACGACTGCCGCTCGACCTATAAGTTAAGGAGACTAGAAGCCGTTTGGTATAATCCCTCCCTGTCATCATGGACCCCTGTATACCCCCAGAAGTAAATATACCCACTTATGATATAGTCCTTCAGTAGATAAAGTATGGAGTTGCTCATATCATAATGAGATCTCCATATATCCCACATTCGGTTTACCTAAGGGGGACTAGAACATAATGATGTTATATTGGTGGGTATTTATTGCTAGGGGGTAGGCGGGAATTATTCGGCAGAGGGGACACCAGGTTCCGCGCAAAGGGATTATGCAGGGTGTCTTCCATTTGCAAATTGGATCAATCTTAGGGACCCTTTATAGTAGTGTTTGGGGTATGGGATTCCTTATATTTATGTGAAAAGGCTCTTTTTTAATCTTCCTGGCATACTGTGTACTGTGGGCTAAGAAAAATTAGAGGGCCAGCGCGACGTAGTCAGCAGGATGATGATGTAGAGAGCTGGGGTACGTTATGGGGCCGAATACATGGCTTATAGCCCTTATAGATAGACGTTATGACGGCACTTACCAGGTCCCCCTGACACTTACCTTGAGCCCTAAACTACGTGATCCTTGGGTTCCGCACGGGATTCACGGTTCAGGGTTTAGGGTTGACACTATCGGCCACGGGCTTGGGGCCCAGGGTCCACCACCGAAAACTCCAAGTGTATACCCTAAACCTCTAAACCCCAAACCCCTAAAGCCCTACACCCCTAAGCCCCTAAAGCCCTGAACCGCTAAACCCTCAATGTAGGTCACCCTCATTGACTCTCCCGGGGTGGTCTTCGAAGGCGATTCTGAGGATCCCTCCGTGGCGGGGATCCTACTAAACACCTCCCCCCATGTTGGGCTGCGTTAAGGAACTTACTTCATGTTCCTGTATTATCCCCCTATAATGGGGAATCAACTTAAAATAGAAAATGAAAAGAACATGAAAAAACGAAATGGAAACTGGCGGGATGTAGGATTTACGGAACTTAATTTAAGTTACTATATTGGGAAACCTTATTAATTTTGATATATACCCATTATGGGAACGTAATTTAAATTCCTTGACAGCAACCGAGTCAATTTAGGGCATAGGTTTTAGGGTGTAGCCCCCCCCCAGAAAGTCAGGGTTGACGGTGTAAAGTTTGGCTTATATACTAGCCTAGTGGGCTGTTTGTAATGAGGGAGGCTGGGGGGGTCCATTGTGAGCCGGGGCTGATTAGATGTGAAGAATGCATTAGGTGGGCCTCCCACCCAGTTTAATAGTGGCTATAAGGGATAACAAGGCTTAAATTAGGGCTCTTATTTTCCTATTATACCACTATTACAGGGTGGGGGTCCTCCTAAAGTATGCAACACAAGCAGGAGCCGTTTTGTAGGAGTAAAGATTTGGATGACACCCGTCAATGCCGTTGTAAGGGTGTGCTCACCTTACCCAGGCTTGTAGGGTTTCCTACATGTATCTTAGGTTCTCGAAGTACTATAGGATAGGGATTGTTCTAGGCTTTCAGGCTCATGGGGAAGGATGTGCTCTAGTCTAGGGGTTCGGTTTCATGCTGAAGGCTTGAACTTCTTATGGGGTTTAGGGGGTTGAGGGTTTTGGGTGGCGGGGGGCTCCATCAGGGGTCCAGGGATATCCCCCAATTTTGGGAATCTCCCAAACGATAGCATCCTTATCCCACTATCACAGTGTGGGGACGAAAGATGAACGCAGAACCACACCCTGTACTGGCTGTGTTTGCTCCCTGTGTCTTCAGAACTTGAAACGAACCCCCTCACTCTGATATCAAACACCCCCCTCCCCCCCAAACCTTAAACCCTAGATGAGCTATAATCTAAACTCCTTAAAAGGAGTTATAGGGGATTATATAGGGGACTACTATAGGGGTTACTAAGGGGGATACTAGGAGTTTAGACCTATGGCTCAAATGTTAGATGTTCCCCAGAAGAGACCTCATCTCGAGGGACATATTGAAGATAGTTGGGGTTTAGGGTTTAGGGTTTTAGGGTTTAGGGTTGTATAGGGGTTGGGGTTTAGGGTTTAGGGTTTTAGGGTTCAGGGTTGAAGGTTGGGGGGGCATGAGAATAAGTATGAGGGGATGGGTCTAGTTCGAGTTTCAATTTTAAACAGGAGCAAATGGGTGCCAGTCAAGTAATACAGACGTGCTGCCACAGATGTCAGCGTTTTGAATGAAAAGTTGATGAAATCCCTAAACCCTAAACCCGAGGCAGGGAGCAAGGTGCACTGTTTGGGGTTTTGGGCTGTGGGTGCCTAGATACTTACCGAGATTATGGGTCCTAGATGCCTTGTAGAGTTATGGTAGGGTTTAGAGTTTAGGGTTTAGGGTTTAGGATTTAGGGCTTAGGGTTTAGGGTTTGAGGTTTAGGATTTAGGGCTTAGGGTTTAGGGTGGGTGAGTGCTTCAGATAAACTTCGGCATGATACTCATTTAGGCCCCTGCCCTACAAGCCCTTTAGACCCCTATATACACCCAGTTCCCCTTTCATGTTCCATCCTATTCTCCATTTGATTGTCTCTTATTGGAGCAATCTCCATAAACCCTCATTTCTAAAACGCTGCACCGTTGCTCAATTTTCAGGCCTCCATTATTGACCCGTACCGTGGATGAAAGTAGCCAGACATTTCGCAACCAAGAAGCCAGCATTTTGCACTCCAACAGTTCTTAGCGATTTGGTTTATGGTTCAGGGTTTAGGGTTCAGGGTTAGGGTTTAGGGGGGTTTAGGGTTTGGAGAAATGGGTTAGGTTTCAGAGTTTAAGGTGCAGGGTATAGAGGGCATCTTGTACCAAAACCCAGTACGAAATGTTTAAGTATAGCTTTTAACGCTATTGAAAGGAGAAACCCTTGACGAACACAGCCCAAGAGCACAAGCCGCAACCATCAAATAAGTGTCATTTGCACATGGGGGGGGAGGGGGTCTCGAAGTAATTTGGATTATGAGATGTTATGTACGGATTGTATAGGCTTAATCAGGCATTCTAGAGTCGTAGACGTTCATTCAGGGATGAAATGGGACTGTTTTTTTTTGGGGCTTAGGGAAATTATCCAGTAGTTACTGGAGAATTGAATGCAAGTGAGGATGATACATGAACTGCACGGGGCTTTTTACAGGGTTTGAAGCTGGGGTTAGTCAAAAAGTGCGATCACTTTTTTGGGGTATCCTATACACATGAGGCCGCAGTAAACCGGGACTCAATATGGGACCACAATCTTGAAATGAGCCGGTAATGAACGCGCAGCCCAACTACAACATATTCCCTATATAAAGACCCCTACATAAGCCCAGCTTCCATTTCATCTTATCCTTTTGGTTGTCCATTGTGGAGGATACGGAATATCCCTGGACCTTCTATAACCCGCATATCATCCCATAGAATCCGTAAATCCTGAATATCCTTAGTTGCCCCAAATCCTTAATAATCCCAGTTTCCATTTCATTTTCCAGTTTGTTTTCCATTTGATTCTCCAGTATTGGGGCTATATATACCCTAAACCCTATACCTATATGTGTGTTTTCTCATTTTCTGGTCCAAGATCCCCATGTATCATTTCTTAGTATCAGCATGGGCGACTACGCTCACTTCAAAAACGCCTCGGAACCCTAAGCCCTAAGCCCTGATCCTACCTCGCCTTCATCTGAGAGTTTAAACTCTAGTTCATATGGTTTAGGCATAATTGCCTCAATAACGGAGAAGAATGTGGAGAAGCTCATGAAGCTTGAAAGGGAATCTGGGATTTTACAATAGTTCATAGAGTAAGGGAAAAAATCAAGTTCACATCGGAATATCTTAACATGCCTGAAAATTACCTTTCGAGACAACACTGCCTATCTCGTTCCCCTTGCAGTTGGAGAGGTTTTTGCTGAAGTATCAGAACAGTGAAGCGTCGTGCCGCGTGCTATCTCCAACGGTTTGCCAAAACTGCATAAGGAGTGCGACAGAAAAGTGTATTGCAGACGCCTAGCTAACCAGTATTATTGATACAAATTCCTTGTATGATTATGCTATGTTTTTCATTGACAACAAGACGATATTGGCAATCAGTTGGATCCTGCAGTGCTAACTTGCCAAGGTGCTGCGCAACGTGGTGAGAGCGCGGGTTCTCAGAGTGATTTTTACATGATTGTCAAGGGCTGTCAAGGGCTGAGGGTTTGGGGTTTGGTGCTTAGAGGTATAGCTCTACGGTCCTATTTCGGATTGTCATCATGATGATCTCTGCGGGGACCTCGATTCTAAGTGGCCGCATTTCCGTATGGACCTTCAAAGGATCGGAATCTTGACAGCCACGATGTGGAATGGTGAAAGAGCTGCAAAAGCAAAATGTGTCAGTATATTGACTACTGCCAAAACTCTCGCTCCCTCGTAGTTCGACTATTTCGAAGACAGTTGGGTGGAGTTTGATCCAGTCATGGACCAGTCGAGCCCCAAATTTAGGACCCGATGACTATCATATGGCCTTTATGGAGTCCTTATCCATTTATTATCTTAGTCGATTTGTGGCAGGTTCCCTAAACCCTAAACCCCTAAACCCTAAAGCCTTAAACCCTAAACTTTAAACCCTAAACCCTAAACCCTCGAAAGCTGAACTCTGAGTTGGCATCGCAAAGCGTTGGGTTGTTGAACCATGCAGTTGAAGTCACATGAGCCATAGTCTAAACTCCTTCAAGGTGGGTTATATAAGTCATTATATAGGGGACTAATATAGGGTTTTAGGGTTGAGGGTTTAAGGTTTAGGATTTTAGGGTTTAGGGTTTAGTAATATTTTATTTGGGGACACGATGGTACCCAATATAGAGTAAGACTATATCCTCCTTTTGGGGTATAGTACTTAAGCGGCTGCGCCCAGGGGCGGGCAACGC